>JAODJU010000014.1:19523334-19541604 GCA_026776725.1 Gnathonemus echidnorhynchus | reverse complement strand
GTGTGTGTGTGTGTGTGTGTGTGTGTGTGTGTGTGTGTGTGTGTGTGTGTGTGTGTGTGTGTGTGTGTGTGTCAGAGTTAAGTGTCACAATTGGGACACAAAGCATTAGGCTAAAAACATATTTGTTGGCTTCCATATTTATAGTTGAGCCATCCAGTAATTCTAGAAACTAGTCGTTGGGGGGTGTGGGAGGAGTAGGGATTACATAAGGGGTGGGGGTGACAGGGCTGTCTGGGGAATCTTACTGTCTATTTCACTGTGAACGAGGAGGAGTCCTATGTGTATAACCGAATATCTGGTTGAATGGTTAATTACTAGAATAAACCAGCAAAACCAAGACGCAGAATAGGAAACAACATGTCATATGTCTATGATAAGGTCTAGTACAGGGGTGGCCAATCTTACCCGCAAAGGGCCGGTGTGTGTGCAGGTTTTTGGGATAACCTGCAGGTCAGCTGTTCAAACCCAGGTGTGAGGACTCTTCAGCCAATCAGTCCTCTAATTAGTAATATAATTAGGGAGTAGCAGCAAAAACCCACATAAACGCCGGCCCTTTGCGGATAAGATTGCCCACCCCTGGTGTAATAGAAAGGGACTTAACTGGTATTTGCAAAGTTACATTCTGCTCATTGTACAGCTGTTTGTTTTGGTATTTTGAAGAAAAAAAATCTGTTACAATGAATTTATTGCCAGTGATTTCATACTGGCAATACTGTCATGCATCTTCAGAACCATTGTTCTCTGCTTTGCATGATGGGTAGCCCCTGGCAGATGGCGCCTCCAACCCTTCCCTGCACGAGAACTCCAAGCTGACGATGATGCACCACCCAGAATCCCTGTCCTCCTCAAGTCTGGAGTCCCTGAGCCAGGACAACAACGATGACGACAGCAGTCAGTTCGTTTCCTCATCCCCTGTCCCCAAGACCTTCCAGAATGAAAGATTCGTCAGGGTCAGCCGTTTTCCAGAGACCCTCTGCTGCACCGGGTAGGCTGGAGAAAGAGCGTTCAGCAGGTCGGACACGAGGCCCTTTGCTTCAAAGGTTGTCTGACATTGACCCTAAATGCTAGAGTACTCTGTAGTACTTCCTGCTGATTTCCAGTGAGGATTTACGTCACCCCTTCCTTCGTCATTGTTAACACTAAGCAGTTGACTCAACAGTTGACTTCTCACAGTTCATTTGGAACATTGATAGGGGTGTAATGGTACACAAACTTCACAGTTTGGTGCATACCCTGGTTTTGGGTTTATGGTTTGGTGCTATTTCAGTACACCAGGGAAATCAGTATTGAATTAATTTATCAGTAAAACGGCAAACTCAATTAAGTACCAGTAAACCAAAAACAATCTATCTATCAATATGTCTGAATAACAAACCTAAAATACAATTACTGGAACTAAAAAATAAAAATATAAAATACATTCCAAAATAAGACATAATGAACTAAATTCCATCCAAATCTTGTTCTCTACTACTGACTGTGGTTGCATATCTGTAGTTGGGATCTGCAGATCCAAAGTGAAATAGGAATTCTTTCGAAATGTTTTCATTTTGAGAATCGATATTAACATTAACGATTTTAACTACTACCAGGCACGGCTGCCCATAAATGAAAAAGGGGAAGATTGAAGAAGCAATCAGCCCCCCCCCCCCCCTTGTCCGCTAGGAAAATTGTATCGTCAGGGTTAGGGTTGGCACTGTATATCAGTATCGGGGCAATACCAACCTACCTTATCACCCATTCCTAATCTGTGGTGATAAACATCCCTAATAGCCTCAGCTACTCTTTTGGCCTGTTCTGAATTTCCTGGCAGAAGTGGCTTAAATGTCACAGGGAGACTAATTTACAGTCTGGCTAATTTGAATAAAATAGAATAGATCTTTGTCATTGTTTTAAAAACAACAAAAGATCGTTTAGAAGCTCTGGGATTGACAGCATAACAAAACAACATAACATAATGTAAACATAACATACACATAAATCATACAGAATATGCAGAAGTAGTGGTGAAAAATGGTAGTAACATAGGGTGTAAGCAAAAAAGTGCCTTCCTCTGGTTTACACACACTTGGATGATGTTGTCGCAAATGAGTTAGTATGTTGGATGTGATGACAACAGCTCCCGTTTGCCGAAATGATTGACTGTAACTAACACTACTCATAACCAACTCATAGCCGCAATAATTTCAGTGTTGAACATCTACTTGTGAATTTTGGTTCTGCCCGTGTCGAGATGTGTATTCTTTCATTTCATTTTGCATTCCAAACCGAAAGTAACGTGACTGAATGGTACATGATGAATATGTGTACCATTACAGCCCTAGACACTGAGCTTAACCCTTTTGCTGATGACCTTTGTTTTTTAGTTTTGAAGGCCGGATTGGTCTCTACTGTTTGGGCTTGCAAAGCTTTCAGCAGTTCTGTTCTGAACTTCAGGAGGAGAGGCATACGGTAGGTTTGCGTAGTTGTTTATTAATTCTAGGGCTGAACGATTTGGGCAGAATATCTAATTGCAATTTCCCTGACAGATACTGCGGTTGCAATTTGATGTGTGATATTTTTTAAAAGACAAGCTTCAGTTCAGTATTCAGTGCTTAATATATTTAAAACATATATCACAGCATTTCCACATGAAATACCAACAAAAAACAGGTCCATATTTTAATGAAAGGATGATAAAGATATGAATTACTTCCAGTATGTATTTATTACTTTTTAAATTAGCAGAATACAAACATAAAGCAAGTATCCAAAAGTTGTGACTGTAGGAAAAAAAAAACAAAACAACAGGAATGCTGCAGCTAACTCTGCTTGTACCCCTAATAATATGAACTTCCTGTGAACAATCTGACCATTAAATATGTCGGTAATTCACTTATAGCTCAGCAGAGGGAACAGTGTTTTTTGGAAATGTAACATCTTCCTTGGGTTTCATGGCTGTTGTTGGGTGTATACGCAGTGGCCTTTGGCCACTACTGTTTGGTGAGCATGACTGGCATGCGAGGAGGATGACATGAATTTGTAAAATGATTATCACGACAGTTTTAAGCCCTGGGTCAGACGTGCTGTATAATGCATTTCCTAAATCCCGGTCTTTGCGATATGCTAATCATGTTGTTTCAAATTGCGATTTTGGTTTGCAGTCGATAAATCATTCAGCCCTAATCTACTTATTTATCTTTGTTTCAATTTGTTTGTTTTGAACATTGTAACCCACATAAAATGTAGTATTTATATAGAAATCCTCAGATTGTTTTTTTTACCTTAAATGTGTCATTGTTCATTTTCCAACCATATTAGCGGTACAGGGCTGTAGGTCACTGAGGCCTGTCATAAACAACAGAAGGCAGGGGAGCAGCCATGATAGGATGCCAGTCCTATCAGAGTAACACTCACACCTCACACATTGATGCTAACTGGTAATGGCATGTCTTTGTCCTGTGAGGAGAAATGCATGCAACATGGGGAGAACATGCAAGTTACAGACATAGTGAAAGTGAAAGCAAGTTCAAGCCCCAGCCACAGAGCTGTGACACAGCAGTGCCAAACTGCCATACACTGATGCTGCCAAATGTAGTATTAGTAAATGTACTCTGATCTCTGGCATTCTTTCTTTTGCAGAGCTTTCTCCAGATTCTTAGAATTATGTTAAATGAATGCTTTCAAAAGGAGAAAATGGATTCAGCCTTTTCCAGCAATGTCCTCCTGATGCAGCATAAGGTGAAACTGTCTCTGACAAGTCTTGTGATTGTTTCTTTGAATGGATGTTGGGTATTGGATGACTTCTAGAGTTCAGGTTTTCCTGAAATTCACTTCATGCTCATTGTGGTAATGTGCAGCTCTTTGGGTCAGGACTTATGATCGATTAGCGGTCTGAAGGTATGGGTGGCAGAGTGGTCATATCAGTGTTGGGCCCTTGGGCAAGACCCTGAAACCTGAAAACTGTTGCAGCGGCACTGGATAAATGGCTGACCTTGACCTCTGAGTCCAAGTTTCATTCTCACCTCTGTATGTCGGTCTCATAGGGGCGAAAGATGAGACATGTTAAAACCTAATTCCTATGTACTTTTACAAATGAAGCATCACTGTTTATTCTAATTTGGTTGGTTATAGAGTGTTTGTGGTAATGGGTTATTTCATTTTCAGGAGCTGGAAGAACTGAAGAAGGAGGCATCTGTGAAACTGTTAAATGCAGAAAGGAACGAAGATGCCAGTTCAGGCTGCTCCACCCTGGAAGAGATGGAAAGAGCTGGAAGGGACAGGCTGGAGCATGGACTTCAGATGGTAGTCTTTTCTGTGGCCAATGCCACTTGTAATGTAGCGTTATTAGCACGGTCATGGGTCCACTTTCAGTAATCTGATGCCAGTTGTTCTTGTGGGTTCTGTGGGTTCTGTGGCCTCAGTGATCAGCCTGTTAGGGTTGCATTTTGAACCACAAGGTATTCCTGGGCCAAAGTAGCATATTACACACAAAAATACATGAATCTTTACAAACAGAAGTTTTATTTTACTTACCAAATGAGCTATACTCAGAAATGTAGGGATGATATTTGTCCAGAATATAAGTTCAGTTCTGTGAAGTATCCAAAACATAGTACAAAAGGTATGAACCATAGCAACGCTGGAGCAAAATCAATCTGGCAAAACCTTCTCCTGTCCTAGTCTCAGCATGGGGAATGTCCATCCGTCAGTCCGTGTGTGTAATCAGATTTGCAAAAGAATGTGTGAATTTGTAAATGCGTACTGAGATTCACAAATGTGTACAGGAATCTGTAAATGTGTAAGGATTTGTCTCTACGTTTTAATCTAGTAGTGAAAAAGATTCTATGAGGGTTGACTTTCTTGTAGCACCAGAATGTAGTCAACACCATGGCGAATTCAGATGCGCATTCTGAAAAAATTCTGCATCAATATGGCATTTAAAAATGTAGCCTACGTATTGTTTTTGTGTTTTTTTAGCCAAACGTTTGTCCACAGTCACTTGTCCGTCTTTGAACAGGTTGACAATGCCTTGCACCAGGTGGTTCATTTTGGCATTGAATTGTATTATTCCTTAGTAGAGAGATTAATTCTTCATCTCTCTGTATGGATCTGTTAATCTGAAAATCGTTCTCTTTTTACAGGTTGTGGGCTTTAGTAAGCAGTTGGAACGACTGTGCCAACACCTGCAGGGCAGAGTTGGTGCTCCCCCAACAGAGGGTGCTGGGCAAATGATGTGCATCCTCATCTGCAGCCTCCTATTGGTTGAAAGGGAGCTGGCTGAAGTTCAGAACTCTCAGATGAAGGCAAGATTTACACATCCTATTTTTTTGGCTGATATATTTACCTTAGCATGATTATAAATGACCAGCCACGCCCTCACAGTACATAAGTTATTGCCTGTTGGTCCCTGTTTAGCTAATGCATTATCACCACCTCTGCTGTCCCCATAGTTCACTCCAGTAACCCCAGTTAGTCAGAACCACTTCTCTGTATTTCTCAAGCAGTTCCTTAAGATCTTATAGCCCCACCTGCAAAGCCATCCTACTGAAAGTGATGTCTGCTGTGCAGAGCATTCAGGAGAAGTTGCTGTGGTGGGAAGAGCTTGCAGCCTGGCTACAGTCCCGGGCAGCGTTGCTGGGGCAGGAGGCAATGTGCAGGCTGAGACTAGTAGCTAAGGCCCTGGAGCAGCTGACCAGCGATGGGCAGCTCAGCTTCTCCCACATGGAGGGCTTGCTGTCGGAGCTAAAGGGGATGCTGCATGATGAGCTGCAGCAGTGCAGTGAGGGTGAGGCCATAGGAATGCTTGATCTGACCACTGCTGTACACTAGCACTGTAACTTCTATTGCAGCAGCAACTTGCCGTCATACACTGCAAATTCATCTTTTCCTCTCTGTGGTCTTTCCTCAGAGTGCATTGGCCAGTTGAAGGAGCTGGTTAAGGAGCGGGGGAGGAAGATAGATGCAAAGAGGAGGCGTCAGCTGAAAGCCCAGGCCAAAGAGCGGAGCAGCATCCTGGATACTGTGGTCCAGTATAGGGACCCCCAGGAATTCCTCAAGGTGCCTTACAGAAATATAACTTTTCAGATGTTTGTCTACTTCAGCATCTATAGTAGTATCCCTCATTACACATTTAGGTGGGGTCAGCTTTTCTGTTACCCACGAAGGCTAATTAAGGATGTCCCATGATGTTTGGGTTTCTCCTTGTGAAGGTGTACCAGGCTCTGCTGGTTAGGCAGCGGAAGGAGAGCACTGACCTGGAGGAGCAGCAAGACTGGAAACTGACAGAGGCTGTGTGTGATCTGTGGAAGGTGAGGGGTGTGTGTGTGTGTGTGTGTGTGTGTGTGTGTGTGTGTGTGTTTTTGCAGTGCCATTCAGTGGTTAACACCTACATACCATCCCCTGCTTGCCTTCCGCATTGAGACTCAAAGCTTAACATTTGAACTGTGTACATTAGAATTCTGTTCATTTGACTTCCTCTGCCAGCCCTTGGAGGATGGACTCCCATGTTGAGTTTGGATCCTCCCAAGGTTTCCTCCTTCTCAGGAGTATTTCCTTGGCGTTATTACTTCTGGCTTGCTCCCTGGGGAGTTTGGACAGGGATACTGGAAAGCACTTTGAGACACTGTAATGTTGATGTGAAAATGCACTATACAAATAAAATTGAGTTGAACTGAATTTAATCAGATAGCGGAGGAAAATGAGGTGTTTGGTGCTGAATTTGCTGCTCAATTAATGTTAGTTATTGGGTGTGTATTGTAACAAATTTTGCTCCTTTGTAAGAAAATATTTTGGTAACTCTGGTGCACTCGTATTGTTTGTTTATTTCGATGCTGTTCAGCTCATGGGTCTCTTTGGAGCTGTGTGGCAAGATAGCTTATTTTCCACCAGTACAAGTGCATGGGAATTGTTTTTTTATATCTTCCCTTCCTGCTCTCCTATGAGACACATATGGCACAAGGAGGCAACGTATGTGAGGTAAAGGACTCACAGTTTGCTCTACTTCTCCAGAGGCTCCACTTGTCCTGGTCTGAGAGGTTGGCAGCACGGGTTTGGGATTTGTTCCAGACGGCCGTGCCTGAGCAGGCCAGTCTGTCTAGGGAGTGCTGCCAGCAGCTGCGAAAGGAGGCTGAGCAGGACCTGGGCACCCAGTTATGTCAGGAGGAGTCCATCACCCGGAAACATCTGGAGGGGATCCGGGAACAGCTGGAGCAGGACAGACAGGTAGGTGGAAGGAAAGGTAGCGCTGGGCACTTTCCGTGAGCAGCAGAATTAATTTCAGTTGCTTAGCAGGTCCTTTCATCCTCATGGATCGCCATAAAGTAGATGCCATCATCTGTATAAATTATGAAACATCCCTTTAGCATAATACAGGTGAGATCTTCCTGCCTGTGCTGTTCAAACCTTTGGATTGTGCCGTAGATGTGGGCTAAGGAAGAGGCCTTGGTGTCAGCCAGTCTGGCTCACCTGGCTGAACAGCAGCTGAAGATCCTCAGAGGGATGTTGGTGAGACAAATGAATACGCAGGAAAGGTGGGACTATTGATATGAGCAGCTCGAGTGGCCAAGGGGGTGTAACTGCATAACACTGACTCTCCTCCCTTCCACAGTGGTATTGGCACTCTGGTGGAGGAAAAGCAGCAACTTCTCCTCATGGCAGTGCAGAGGCTGTTCGCCGCACGCCATTTTAGCTTACGGATGTTGAAGGAGATGAGGTTTTCACGGCTGAAGCACGCCCACTGTGACATTGGAGCTCTGGAGCTGGAGAGCTCCAGCCAGGCCCACCAAACGCCCCGCGGTGGCCTGAAGGTACAGTACTGCCTGGTCCCACACCAGTGCCAGCCTGTATTCCGTGACCGTTACTGTGAACATGACCTCCTTCCTCCACATACAGACCTGCACTATTCTATTTCCAAGCTGTAATTTACATAAGGTAGTGCAGACATTACAGAGTGATACAATGACATTTTTTCTTTTATTCCCCATAATCCCTTCCCCCTCAGATTAACACAAACTAGCTCAAGATAAAAATAGGGGATTGAATGAGGGGATAAATATACAATTAAAAAAACAAATAACAATGACAAGTAAAGACCTGCTTAATATGCTGCAAATGAGCACTAATCAACTAGAACCTCCGTTATATCAAGCTAGAGAAGCAGCATGTCTAACAAAATAGCATATTAGCCACCATGCAAGCAGATCTGTATGACACTACTTACGTAACTTATGGATAATAAAGGTCTTGTCCACCAAGACTCACAGCTAGCAGCCCAGCATCACTAAGGGATCAGCCATTCTTTCATCTATACATGCACTACACTGCACCACGCAGAGGATTGCCTTAACAAACCTCTTGCGTCCTTGGCACCAATAGGAGCCATGCTCCAGTGAGGCAGAGAAACGCCTGGGTCCAGAGACTCAGCTGATCAGCCAAGGCTTTCAGCAGGAGTTTCTGTCGGAGTTGGACACAGGGACAGAATTTCTTGAGGAACACGCCCAGCTGTTGGTGGGCCACACCTTTGCCCAGAGTGTGTGGCGGCAGGATAGCACGACAAAGCTCCACCAACGACATTCTGATCACAACAAGGTAATGATGGCTGCTTTAAGCAGCTTAAAGAAGTGTGCATTTCACTTGTGTATATGCCACCACAAAATCTTTTCAGCGACTGAAGTTGCAAGATTCATTATAATTCTTGTTGTGATGAAGCAGCAGGACCTGGTGGAAGCAGTTTCTGAGAGCGTCTATGTGACTCGGGACTCCATAAACGTCCTGATCCGTGACTACTATGCCGAGATAGAGAGCATCATCAGGACATCGCGGCAAGACCAGCAGCGCATCCTACAGCATGGTGAGGAGCAATAATACTGTGACCAGTGATTCTCAAAGGGAGAGAGGAGTAGTGGTATCAGTCAGGGCTTTAGGCGAGCTGAGCCGTTAACAAAACGTGCTACCTTTTATTTCTTATAGATAAATATTTGCTTCAGATGTGCAGTGTCAAAGAGCATTTCGGCAAGGCAAGAGTGAATCTTATGGTCATGTTGTGATGTGAACTGTGATACAGTTCTGCTATGTCAGTGTCAGAGGGGAGTGACGAGCAGATGGGCAGGAAGCAGCTGATGTGGACGTTACAGAAAGAGCTGACGAACTGGGAGAAGAAACCCATCTCTAGCGAATTCCAGCACAGGTACTATCTTATGTAACGGGTTCACGTTAGGGAGTGGTGGGCAGGGTTCTGCTAGTCTGCTAACCGCTAATTAGCATAGCTAACTTTTCATTAGCAGCATTTCCTCCAGCTTTGAAAACCTTCAGCGGACCATTAGCTTCTGCTATATTCCACTAACTTTAATCCAGGATGTGCCCTTTTCTTCCAGGGGGAAAAGCTCCAGCTTCACCATGAGCCTGGGGGACTGATTATGGAAAATGGTTGAATGGGTAATTCAGTACAATGACTTGATAATTTTGCCTTGCTTTTGGAATGTCAGGATGGAAAGTCAGAAGATGAAGATTTTGAACCAGTATGATTTGGAATTTAAGGCTTCTTACGACAAGCTGAGGAAGAAGAAATCCGTCATCAACTATATGATGAACACTCTTGAAGGAAGACTTCAGGTAACAACCAGAATATGTGGTAAATACCACAATAATGGCCCGGGGTAAGTTCCCTTCTTCACGCTACGTTGTTGCATAAGTTCTATGTTAAAAGATAGGACTTGTGAACAACATAGCATTAAGAAGCCTTCAGGAAACTCCCCAGAACATTTAGAGATGTTTAAAAAGACATTAGATTAAAACAGACAATTGTGCCAGATCACTAACCGTTTTACAAATAATGTTATACATTCTCCCGTGGGATGGTTTCATGTGTGAAAGGGTTTGTGCATAGGACTGCCGTCTTAAACGGCTTGTTCTTTCTCCATAGGAAGCTGAAGAGACCTTCATGTCACGGCTGGCTGCAGTGGCCAAAGTGCCACTGTCCAGCAGGGGGAGCAATTGACTGCTGAGTCAAACAGAGGCTCACCCAGGTCACCTGCATCTGATGAAGCAGGACTTTGGCAGTCCTTCACAAAAATGACAAAGACTGGAAAATTGTATGCTAAAACAAAACACCTGGTTGAATATGTTACAACTAATTAGGTTAATTGGTAACAGGTCAGTAAGATGTTTTGGTATAAAGAGAGCCTCCCAGAGAGAGGCGGAGTCTCTGTGCAGTGACATTGAGGAGAAGTTCACCACTCTGTGCAGTGACGTTGAGGAGAGGTTCATCACTCTGTGAAAGACTGCGTAGCCAAATAGTGCAACAATTTAAGAATGATGTTCCTCAACGTAAAATTGCAAAGAATTTGGGAAATTCATCATTCATGGTACAATAATATCATTAAACAATTCAGTGAATCCTGAGAAATCTCTGTACGCGAGGGACAAGGCAGTATTGGGTAGCCATGATCTTTGGTTCCTGAGGCAGCACTGCATTAAAAACAGACACAATTCTATAGTGGAAATCACTGCGTCGGCTCAGGAACACTTTCGACAACCATTGTCTGTGAACACATTTTGTCTCTGCATCCACAAATGCAGGATGAAACTCTTACCATGTAAAGAAGAAACCAGATCTAAATGTGATCTAGAAGTGCCACTGACTTCTCTGGTCCCAAGCTCATTTAAGATGGATAGAAGCAAAATGGAAGACTGTCCTGTGATCTGACAAATCAAAATTTCAAATTCTTTAAATCATGGACACCGCATACTTCGGGCTAAACAGAAGAGGGAACATCCAGCGTCTTATCGGCAGACAGTTCAAAAGCCAACATCCTTGATGGCATGGGGGTGCATGGCTTGGGTAGCCTGCACATCTAGGAAGGCACCATTAATGCTGAACAAAATATGGATTTGGAGCAACACATGCTGCCATCCAGACAACATATTTTTCAGAGAAGACCTTGTATATTTCAGCAAGACAATGCCATACCGCATTCTGTGCATATTAGAGCAAGACAGCTCCAAGCTGAAAAATGAATATGTCCAACTCTTACCTGAGAAGCGTTGCAATGTTTATATTTCAAACCTAAGCATCCATCCATCCATGTTCTGTAACTGCTTATCCCATTCAGGGTCGGGGGGGGGGGGGGTCCAGCATCGGCTGTCAGGGGGCTGAGATGATAGTCGCTGTCGGTAATCTAGGCGAAGGTCGGCTGATCGTCTATGGCAGTAAGAGCACTAGGCATGACTCGGGAGTCTAGGAGGCGAAGCAGAGATCGGTACACAGGAGGACAGGAACACGGAGCGGGAAAATGCTTGCACACAGGAAAAACCATGAAGATCTCGTGTCTGGCTCGCCCCGAAAATAGGAGACTGACAAGGGGAAGACTGAACACAGATGGGAGGGACGTGGTTCCAAAGCGGAACCACCGCTATCACCACTGAGCTTGATGGACCGGGCTTCCCCGAACAGCTGGCGTGTCCCGTCAGTGGGGTCTGCCAGAGGGGAGTAGATGTTGAGACGTTGAAGGGACATCTTCAGAGTGGTACGCGAGAAAGAGGTCTTTGGCCACTTACTGCATGGGGATCTATGGGCCATATTATGCTGACGTCAAAAGTATCAAGGCAAAGAAAGAAAAAAAACGGAAAGGCGACAGAAAGCTTTGCTAAAAGCTATCAATCAAAATAATTTGAACGACGGTACTGTCGAGAAGTAGCACCTTGTGTGTTCTGAGTTGTTTCTTACAGGCTGAGATGGACTGTATTTCAGCGAAATGTATATAAAATATGTATTTATTTACTTTATGAGTATTTCGTGAATTATATTTTGCTGGGCGGCAAAAAAAATCTGATGTAGTTTGTAACGGAATATACTTTGAGAGATTGTATTTCATCTTTTTAAAATTTAAAATACTTAAAAAAATGTCATTTTAAGAACTTCATCAACAGGCTTACAGATTCGATATAGCCTATCACCATCTTTGGCAGCAAAGATGAAAGAGAAAATTTCCACTCTGCACCAGCCAGAAGAGTGGACTTCACAGCTGCAACATCATCCTCAAGATTCCCTCTACCTTTCTGTGGCCATCGGTGGCTTGAAAATTTGCCAGCTGTCGAATGAGCATTGGAAGTCTGGCCCTCTATTGTAAAATATGTGGATTTGGTGAAGTCAAAATAGGTGAGAAACCCAGGAACGTCTTCTTTTGACAGCATTTGTGAAGCCTGAATGGATCCCCTTCTTCTGGCCAAACTATATTTTTTCATGGCCCAATCATGAGCATTTCAACCATTTCTGGCTAAATACCAGACATGTGTTCCCATGATGCCCTTCCTTTGGAAGGACTTGGCAGATTTGATCTGGGTAAATATTCACCACCACAGTAACAACAGCAATAAATGAACATGCAAACACGCACATGTGAACTTAACTCTAATTTTATTTTCAGACTCTCCTTCAACGCTTCATCATTCATTTCATTACCTAAGACACTGTTAAAGAGTCAAAAGACAGACCAAAAGCAACTGCATTTTTTATCACACACAAGTCGAATTGGGGGAATGCATTATTTTCATGGATGTCCATTATCTTGTAAACTAGAACCAATTCAGTAAAAGTAATGTGATTTTTTAATTCAGCACCCTCAAAATACCCTAAATCCATTCAAAGAACCTTGGCAACTGGAAAAAAAAAAATTTTGTAGACCTGTGTGATCAGTATATACACTCGGGTATGTGTCTGTGTCTCGTCAACAACCCCAAAGCCAAAACCAAACAACACCTCTTTACGTCCAGGTCAGCCACTTAACCCCAATCACAGGATAGCCTGCAGTAGGATGCTAGGTCCAGGGAGTTCTGGAGCTGATTCTGGGTGTTGGGAGTGGGCCAGCAGCATGCCTTTCATGGGGGTCACCTCACCAGTCATCATGCGAAGCCCCCCCCCAGTGTCGCCAGACGGAGTTACACACTGACGGTCGTCACATTTAAATAATGTGTTTCAGAAGAAAGCAGGCATCTTACAAAGTCTTATGTCTCCGTGCATAAAATGTGTTTGAGTAGGATGTGTCATGTGGGTGTTATGATTGTTGGGTGATAGTCTGATATAACGTCCAACTTTTAATGTGTGTTGCATTAATGAAAGTATTCTGATTATGTTTTTGATTCTCACTACGCACAGGCTACTGTATCTCAAACCAAGCCTTTCTTTTTAGAAAATGTGTTTATTCTGAAAAGTAATCAAATTTTATCTGTAAGCTGGTTAATGACTTGAACCATCTGTTGTCAGAATATAGCCATTTATTTAGAAATTTGTTCAGTGACAATGTCAAACTGAATGTAGAAAATGTGTGTTACAGTAATGTATAACAAGCTGAGCACACAATCCTTTGCCCTGATGATCAAGGTTCATCTCAAAGAAAGGAGAATAGTGCCACATGGTGGTCATTCAAATTACTGCATGTGCTGTGCTTATAGACGTGGAACGAACAATCTGGGGTCAATGCTGTGTTTTAAGAGTCACTTGTGGGATGTTAAATTGTAAAAAATGTAACAGATATCGATTTGAAACAATGTATTATTATTAAACTAATCATCTGAACTGCATGTTAGTCCTTCTATTTCTATTGGAATAGAAAATGTACCTTATTTCTCTATATTATAAAAACTACAGATTTCTCCATGCATCTATGAATAGATCATAGATTAGTTTTTTGGCTATTTACAATTTACTTTGTTGGTGATACCCAACCAAGATTTTATATGATTTAAAGAATTAGTGGTTATCAAAAGCAAGAGCTGTACAAGCCCTTCACATTCATTTAAAAGTCAAATTAGCACTTGTTGTTAATTCACAATACTGCATGAATTACTCTTAACCAACAGGGTTAATGCAATATTCTAGCAATATTTTCTTATCTGGGATAATTAAATGGACATTTTCTTACATATTTAGAATAGATAATTCTATTATTATGTATGGCATTATTTTTCCTACTTTCAATAGTAGTGTCTGCTAAATATATGTATGTGTTCCAGAGATAAAAGAGCAAATTAATTTTTTAGAAGTATTTTAATGTAGGAAGTCTGTCCATGTTGTACCTCGAGCTAAAAATGTTTAGGTTCCTAAGCCTTTACCTCTATGCTACTCATGAATCACTCTATGAAATTCAGTGTGGGTAACCCCACAATGTAAGTGCTGGACGAACAGCATGGGGATGGAATTCAGTGTGTTTGCTATACATAAGCTCCTCTACTTAGTAGCAGCCAGAAGTCGTACTAGGCGGAACTGGCTCGTAGAAAGAAAAAATTGATGTTGCAGACAGGAAACGGGAGCCTAATGAACACAATTTGGACTTGTCCTCTTCATTCGTATGTTTGAAAGTTCGTAAGTTGAAAGTTCGCAAGTAGAGGAGTGTCTGTATTACCAATTAAAACGGAATAGCAGAAATACTGTATTTAGGAGCTAAGATGTTAATATTTTATGGCACCTGCTGATCAGCTTCTGATGTTACGCTACAATGCAGTGAAGCAACCAACTACCATTCATAATATACCCAGGGAAAGGCCCAACAGCAATTAAAAATAGTTCATTTAAATTGGAAAAAATCTACAAAATTCCATGTGATATATTTTGTTATTGTAGAGCTAATTTTTCAATTTAATGCTAGCATTTCATTATGTTATGTTATGTTATATACTTTATCCTTACATTTTAATCATGCAGAAAGGTACTTGACTCAACTAGAAATAGTTTGTCCTTTAATCTTCAGAGATAATGAACAGGAATTGTTTGCAGATATCTCTGGATTAGGAAATGCAAGAGCTTTTTCCTTAGTCTGCAATATGCTATGACCTGAACACTTTGACACATAAGGAACTGCACGACCAAAACCCTGATGTTCAAAAAGAAGTGTCTTTTTGAGAGAAATGCATTTGTTTTGTTACCTAAAAAAAAGGTGCATTAATTAATGGATAGTATTTGCTGTATTCTGTTTATCATCTCCGCATTCCCTCCTTAAAAATTCTAAAAAAACTTTCTATGAGCTATGCAAGTTATTTAACAGAGAACTGAGAAAACTGACCATTAATTTTAAAAAAGAAATTAAATGACAGTGTATGCTATGAATGAAATCTTATATAGAGATTTGTACAGTCCTACAAAAAAGTAATTTAGCATTTTTCTGAGAATTTTGTCGGTTCAATAATTATTTGTATCATATAAAACATATCAAAATAAAACTTTCTATTCTTCAAGATTTATGCTTTATTTATATGGAAAAAAGGTAAATGCTTTTTGAAATATAATGCACAAATCTCTTTCATCTTACAAAAAATGATTACTCTCTCAAAATAAATGAAATGCATATTAAAACAACAACAACAAATTTATTTTTATATAATGCCCTTTTCAGCATCCTCACCCAAAGCCCCCAGTGATTATGCCATAGGCTTGGATATTGATTCTTATCTAACAAGGGAAAAGACAGACTGACAGGATAACCTGACCTGGAGATGACCATGATAACCGATAACAGATAACTTTGTATCGATTATTTGTCCATTTTGTTTGTTTAAAGCTTTTTTTAAGTCATTCTGTACACTGCAAGTTCATTATCCTAGCAAAAGTCATTGTGACATCAAAATGTGATCTGGCACATTTAATCAAATACATGATTTGTAATGGGTGTGGACACAAAAAACCCTTTAAAAGGGTCCCTTGGATGCCCTAGCAGTCACACCACAGCAGCCATGAGAGGACTCGTTTTAGCCCTCGTTGCAGCCCTTGTGGGTGAGTACGTCTGTGTGTGTGTGTGCATTTTAATATTTTACGCAGCATTCCTAGTGTTTCTGTCTTGTTAAAGTATTTTTATCTAAATTTCATCAAAAAGCACATTTTTATACAAGGTTATTGCACTTTTTTCTGTAATGTTCCTAACTATTTTCGTCAGTATTTATCAATTCAGACATTGCGATCTTTTTTACCTTTCAGCAAGTCAACAAATAAACCTAAGTGAGTATGATATGACAATCTTTTAGTATCTCATTGAATAATTATGATTTTTAACATTTACTATTTCTGCAGTGAAAACTGAATTGTTCTTTTATCAGCACCAGATTTCAGTACCAGTAAGACCTACGTGTACAAGTATGAAGCACTGCTCCTTGGCGGACTCCCTAATGAGGGCTTGGCCAGAGCCGGCGTGAAGATCGTCAGCAAGGTTCTCATAAGCGGAATTGCCCAGAACACCTACCTGCTTCAAGTAAGCCTTTACCAAAGCGTCAAAAGTGTCCTGAGCACCTTCTATGGAATAACATCTAGGACTAAAATACATAATGCTACTACACTCAATAAGTTCCTTCATTTATTTTCTCTTCATTTTCTAATATTCCAGATCGGTTTATCCATTAAACCTCTTTCTGTGCACTTCTAGCTCTCAAACCCCGAGATCTTGCAGTACAGCGGCAACTGGCCAAAAGATCAGTTCACCCCGGCCCAAAAGCTCACTGAGACCCTGTCTGCCCAGCTGCGCACCCCCATTAAGTTCGAGTATACCAATGGTGTGGTGGGTAAGGTGTTTGCCCCTGCAGGAGTGTCTGCAACTGTTCTCAACATCCACAGAGGAATCCTCAACATCCTCCAGCTCAACATCAAGAGAACACAGAAAGTATATGAATTACAGGAGGTGAGTCATTCCACTCATTTAACTGCCTGACATTACCCAGTGTTCTATCTTACCACTGATGATAAAAATAATTTTACTTTAATAATTTTAAAATTATTATTATTATTATTATTATTATTATTATATCTTCATTTATATAGCACTTTTCATACTTGAAATGCAGCTCAAAGTGCTTCACATACAGGATTAAAATAAGAGACAAAGACAGAGAAAATGTATCAAATATGCAACCAAGATACAACTCGAAGAAAACAGAACGAAGGGATGGGAATTTAAAAATAAAACAAATAAGCAAATAAATCCAGTAAAATGTCAGCAAATAACCAAAATGAATGAAGTAAATAAGACTGCATTGCTTGAAGTAAGAATAAAGCAGAATAAAGATGCCATGTCTTGTCTTCCCCAGGCTGGAACTCAGGGAGTATGTAAGACTGACTATGTGATAGGTGAGGACACAAAGGGTGAGCACATCTACATAATTAAGTCCAAGGATCTGCAGAACTGCCACCAGCCGATCGTTACCGATGTGGGAATGGAATACATACAATCATGTGAACGATGCCAGCAGGTAAAGAGGACTTGAACTTTTTCTCCTGGTCAGTTCTCCTTGATCACGGTAAAGGTCTCAAGAAGTTGTTTCTTCTGATCAGAGAGCAAAGAACCTGAGAGGAGCTGCATCATACAACTATGTGATGAAACCAAGTAGTACTGGGAGTCTGATCACTGAGGCGACTGTTCAGGAGGTACACCAGTTCACACCGTTCCACGAAATGACTGGAGCTGGCCAGATGGAAGCAAGGTAGTGCACGTCTGTATATCAAAACTAAAAGGTTCTACACAAATAGAATTCATATTTCCTATACTAATTAATCATTTTTGTTTCCTAGACAAGCCTTGCGGTTTTCTGAGATCCAAAATGCCCCAGTTCAGCCCATACAAGCAGACTATATCGCCCGTGGATCCCTGCAATATGAATTTGCTACTGAACTTGACCAGACCCCTATTCAACTCATTAAAATCAATAATGCACAGACCCAGGTATTACTTCTTACTTACCATCTATCTTTTGGTCACTTATCCAGTAGAGGGTGCCAGACATGGGACACCCTGGGTAGGATGCCAGTTTATCACAGTACATACATACATTCACAGACTATAAGCAATTTAGAGATGCTCACCTTGTTTGTGGGAATGTGGAAGTCAGAGATTATAGTTTCCCTTTACTCTTGTATCACTACCATCGATGTTATAATTTTGGTTGTTTTATACAAAAAGAGCTTGGTTGATACCATCTACCCATAGTTATACTCTGCTTATGTTCACAGATTGTGGAAACCTTGACTCATCTAGCCACAAACAATGTGGCCCGGGTTCATGAAGATGCCCCATTGAAGTTTGTCCAGCTGGTCCAGCTAATGCGTGATGCAGAAACTGAGACTGTTGAGACCATCTGGGCTCAGTTCAAGGCTAAACCAGCTTACAGGTACATATCTATATTTAAAAAGTTATTTTTAATATTATAATTAAGCTGACATGTTGCAGAAAGGCATGGTTACAATTCTGCACACTGAGGCTGTGGCTTCACAAGAAAAAATTGTTCTGCTTTAGACGTTGGATCCTGGATGCTGTCCCT
>JAODJU010000014.1:19449547-19468716 GCA_026776725.1 Gnathonemus echidnorhynchus | reverse complement strand
TTCAATGTAATACAGGTCAAAGATAATTTAACAAAGTACTGTTTTCAGTTTGATTTTAATTTAACATACCGTCCCAATTTTTCTGATTTGGGGTTGTATATAGTAGAAAACTAAAAAACAAAACATTTTGCTAAATCAGCATATATATGCGCCGCTCTCTTCATGCAAGGTGCATCTGCAGCCCTTTTGTTAACGCTAATTTATTTGACTTAGGTTATTTTCCTTTTATTCTACAGAAGGAAACCCAGTATTTGCAATTAGTTTTAACCACAGTGTTTTAATAAAAGAGTCTGTGACATGTCACATATGTGACTGACCTACAATTGAACATTTATAGCCCACTTTGTAGAAAATACTGAGACATATATTATTTATCGCTGTTCTATACTTAAAATACTGAGATATAGTTTTTGTGCATTTCGCCCAGCCCAAGAACCAATATAAAGAATCTTGTAAGGGGAGGGGGACTCAAACCCACATGACATGCAAACTGCACACAGATACGGAAAAGGGGGGAATAAAGTTGCTGAGCACTGAGGCACCACGCTGCCCCAACAGTGAACAAAACAGACATTATAAAAATTTAAATCATGTGAATACCACAATTCCTAATTCTGATCCAGTATTCCAGAAATCCATTTATAAACGTACTCACCTTGGCATATAAGGATGATTTGAAGAAATGTCATTCCACCCATTATGCCTCCAGTTATTGCTTTATCGTTTGGAGTTGGGGAATGGTTTATTGAATAGTCAATAAACAAACCTGAAATGAGGTAAGAATTGCCAGTCAACATGTTATTACAGTTTTTCTGAGTTGCTAAAGCACAGTTCCTGAAATCTCCCATCCTTTTCTCGAAAAAGGTAAACACAAAACCCAATTTTCAAGTAACATTTGCAATACTTTTAACTCATCTTGCAAAATCAAACAATCTTATAAAACTATTTTATCTTTACTCAAAACCAAACACTGTTTTCAGATCACAATTCAAGCCAGTCAGTACATAAACACTACTGAGCACCCAGGTGCAAAACGTGTTTTGATGGATAAGAATGTGTTTAGAATTTGCAAAAAGGGTGCCTTACATGTGTAAATTATGTCTAACTTGGTGAACACTGTTTAATTAAAGTTTTGCCAAATGAGTGACTGATTCTATAAATGTGTTTAGGAAATTGATGGTTTTGTTCCAAAAATGAAGTTTAGTGTTCTATAGCAATTCAGAAAAACTGTAATGTAAGGCAGAGGGAAAACAGATGTGTTCAGTGATCCTGTGTTTAAGAACCTACACTGCATACCCCTATCACCTGTGGGCTCTCGCTTTCAATCTCATGTTGAATATTGTACTGAAAGTACATTTATTTATTTTCTCCAGAGCAATGTATACGTGAGTGTCAGAAAGCAGAGTCAGCCTGCGGTTAAGGGCCTTTCTCTAGAGCCAAATGGTGTAATCACTCTATCAACCACAGGATTTGAAACTTTCAGTCAGGGGCAGAAATCCACATATCCCAGATAAAGAAGTATAGTAATAAGGGTTATAAAAAGTCAGTCAGGGTGTTTGGCTGGGAGACATTATTCAGCCTAAATCATGCTTCCAAACAGCTATAAAGCCAAACTGCCCCCAGCCTAAACAAAGACAGTTTACTCCCTTAATCCATCAGCCTCCCTCTGGTCCAGGTGCTGACAGGTATCTCCAGGCCTGCTGGGCAGCTGCTTCATGCTGCTCTTCCTCTCCTTATTATTTTAAATAATCCTCATTTCTTATCTATTTAAAACCGCCCCCTTTCAGGCAGCTGGGCACTGGAGCAGTTCAGGTTAAGCACCTGTCTAAAGGTAAACAAGCCGAGCTTCTTCAGGTTACAGGTCCTTGTCTTACCCACCCTGCTAAGGACTGGCCCTCTTAGCTGGGTTACTGCATGGGGGAGTAAGCTGGGGATTCAGGTGGGAATCAGGCTCTGATTTAAAGGTATTTTAAAACCTGCAACTCTGTGACTGTCAGATGAAAAATTAATGGTACATAATAAAACACTGAAGATGTTTGGCATCTTCAAAGATGCACCACAGTGTGTTTAACATTTTACCAGGAGCTGCTGCTTTATACTGATTTAGTTCTTATGTTTCAAAACCATAAAATTTTACTGATCAGACAGTTTTGTCCAAAGCAGTGTACAATTTAGGATCTGACATTAGGGTCAGCTACTGTTCTTGAAGCAGCTAGGATAAGCTATAGTTACTCTGCCACTAATGGGATTTAAACCCACAACCTTCCAGACATGGGCACAGAGCCCTAACCCACTGATATAACAACAGCCCCACACCATTACAATTAAACTTACTTGCACATACAGAGGTTATAACGATGGTGCTTCCTAAACACAGGGCCATGTATTTAATAGCATTCACCTTGTCTGTAAAATGAATACAAAAATAACTTTAACAAATATAACATAATTATTAGCTGTTGTGTCCAGACATCTCAAGTTACAGATATCGCCAATTAATATAATTATATTATATTGGTCAGACCATCATAATATTCAAATTACATTTAAATAGATATTCATCAAATTTAACTATATACAATTATCTGCATGTTATATATATGCATGTTACATAAAATGGTTTTCTATGTAGTGTGTGTATGTAATAGTAATACAATTCATTTAATGGATACCAGAATGTTTTTTACATATATCAGAAAGTGGTTTGAAGTGTAGATCAGTAAGGCTGTTATCACGTTATAAATTTAAATATATATATATATATATATATATATATAAATACACACACACACACAGCAAGTACTTTTTGTGTGTGTATACAAAAATGGCATATAAATATTAATTCCAAAACGCTTCTAAACACCTGTAATTATGTCACAGTTTTTTTTTCCACACTATCAACCTCTTTTAACATTATAAATAGGAAACTAAGTAGGAAACACATGGAAATAAGTCAACATACTTGTAAATAAGTCCAGATGTGGAGCCATAATCAACAGAACCAGGACACTGAGTAGGCTGACGATAGTACAAGTAACAGCCTTTTCCATGGATCCTGAGAAACAAGTAATAGAAAAAAAACACATGGAATCCTTTCATCTTACAGTACTTATAGGAGCAGCCATATTGTTCCCCAGGTCTAGTTGCTGGGCCCATTATATCCCTAAGCCACAAAAGTAACAGGCCTTTATTTGAAGCAGGCTTCTATTAAAGGCAGGCCTTTATTTCTTATTCCCTCTGTCACTGCATTACACTTTTCATGCAAATTCTATATATATATGAATCAATCACCCACCACCATTGTATCAGTCTGAACCCTCAAAATCACACCACATACATTTATTGTAAGTATTCTCTTAAAATAAACTGCATAACCATAGATTACAGTATTGCAAGGCCACTTTTAAGAATTGGCTAAAAGTTCTAATAATTGCCTTCTAAAAGTTTTGTGGTGTCAGTGGGATTTGAATATCCCAGCATGCTCGTAAGCACTTGTAAATAGCCCCAGTGTGTAATTGTTGTTAGTGTAGATACTTGTTGTGCTGTGTACCCGGCTGTTACGTGTACAGTTGGGTGTGTTTGTACCCAGTCCTTGCCTGATCCTGACATGTACCCACTGTGTGTGCCTTACTGTCCTTAGTGTAACTTCCCCGTGTTTCTCTGCCATTCAGTGTCTCTGTGTTGTTGCTTGGCTGCGGTCCTTTTAAGGATTACATTAAAAGACCAACTTCATGAAAGTCCGCACCTCCTAGTGTTTGTCCGCTGCCGCTGTTACAATGCCTCGGCCCGCCCGGCGCCACAGTTTATTCTTAAAAATTAACTGTTCATCAATGCCGTGTAAATCATGCATACGACCAATTTAACTTTTGTGCAGTATGACCAGTCACGTACTGGAGTTTACCATAAATACACCTGGGGGGTATTCTTCATGCAAGGATTAAAACACTCAAGATCAGAGGACTTATAAGCTCATCTTTATTGATGAAGCAGGTTTCAATCTGACCAAAAGGAGGAGGTGTCCCTGGAATGTCCTTGGCCAGTGAATGTAACCATGTGCAGGGCTGGGCATCTTTCAAAATTTTAGTAACATAATAACATGCTTGCAGAGCAATCACATACAACAAAAACTATTTACTGATTGGCTAGTAGGTGGCTATTAACTCTATGTAACTCAGGACAGCTATGAACTCGGCGGAAAACTCACCGCCGTATACCTGCGCCTTGTCCATTAATTCTATATAACAGGACACCTTGGTGAGCGTTACTTCTGTGAGTGTGTGAATTGGTTGAAATGCGTGTCTCACGGTCAATGTGTGAGAATTGAGACCCTGATTTTACTCATACGACCTGTGACATGTTTATAATTCATAAATAAAGCTGGCCAACAGATCAATCTTTCATTTTCCACAGAATAAAAATTAATTAATTAGCAGCTAGTTTTATTAATTAGCAGCTAGTTTTTAGATAATTTAATTAGCAGCTAGTTTTATTATACTGGTATCTTATGTATTTTGTTTTAAATCTATTCATAAGTCTCTAACTTGGACTAAACCGGTATGATTTTATAATATATTTTACTTATACTTAGTTACATTGACATATGTTTATTGTGTACAGTGTTGTTTGTATTGTGTGTTTAATTATGTCACTGTCAAAGATGAATTTCCATCTGATGTAAATTTGATGGACATTAAAGAAATATTCTATTCTAAATATTCTATTCTATTCTATGTAATGTTATCCCGCTAATAAGCGCTGGCATGTTTCACTACCGGCACTGGCTGGAGATGAAGGCAAAAGGGTATTCAGTCTTATTCAGGTACAAAAATAAC
Organism: Gnathonemus echidnorhynchus; assembly: GCA_026776725.1. Classification (NCBI taxonomy): domain Eukaryota; kingdom Metazoa; phylum Chordata; class Actinopteri; order Osteoglossiformes; family Mormyridae; genus Gnathonemus; species Gnathonemus echidnorhynchus. The sequence goes on along the minus strand of JAODJU010000014.1, from coordinate 19,463,884 downwards.
TCCATCTGTCTTTTTTTCTGCACTTTCGTCTAAGTTCCATGTTAGCACCGGTGCTTGTGACCAAGCAATCAGCAAGTTTATTGCTGTAACCGCCTCCTCAGTAGTGCCTCCGAGAACCTGAATTGGACCAAGTTCCGATGATCTCACTCACACACACATACATACACATAAATGTTGTGTAACGTTATGTTAGACAGCCAATCACCAGCGACTTTAGATCTTTACACAAGTACGCTGCATGCTTATAAGGTCACAGATACTAGGATTTATTGTTTGGGTATCGGAATTTGGTGCCGAAAGAAAATTACTATTTCGATCCTTGATAGGATTGGAGCATTTCGGTTGGAACCACAAAAGTACCGAAGTTCGGTACCCAGCCCTAACTATGAAAGCCACCATCAACCACACAGGGGTCCTCCACTGCCATGCCATCTTTGGTCTATACAGCACCATGCATCCACTGGCTTTTGAGAGTTACGGCTTTCATTGAGTGGGAATAATATTCAGTATCTAATGGATCATCTTTGAGATTATGTCTACCAACTCAATTAGAGGAAGCCAGCACAACCAGAATAGCCATGCTACATCATTGTCATTTGGGACAATGTTAGTTACCACCAGGCTGCTCTGGTTTGTGACTGGTTCACCAACAATTCAGTAACATCTTTCTGCCTGCATATTTTCCCTTCCTGAACCCTTTAAAATATTTTTTTCAGCATGGTGGTGGAAGGTCTATGACAGAGACCCCTACATTCATGTTCACCTCCTCCTGGCCATGAAAGAAGCTTGTTTGGATGATACAGTTGAGGCTTGCCAGGGATGGATAAGGCTAGCAGGGATTTCTTTCCCCCACTGCCTGGCCAGGGCACTTATTACAACCTCTGTAGGGTCCAGGTATCGCTTCATGCTACCAGTAGTGACACTGACTGTAGCCAAATGCAAAACTAGTGAATAAACAGTCAGAAAAGATGAGGAGGGAAAAATGTCAGTGGCCCCCACCTGTTAAACCATTCCTGTTTTGGGGCTCTCGAGTATGACTCAGTTCCCTTCCTTCATACCGAAGACTTGGATCATGAACCTGTCATCGCTATTCATTTCTCTATAATGGAAGACAATAGAGGCATGGTGTCCATGTTTTATACCAGGGGTGGCCAATCTTATCCGCAGACAGCCAGTGTGTATGCAGGTTCTTGGGATAACCTTTAGGTCAGTTGTTCAAACCCAAGTGTGAGCACTCATTTAAATATAAAATCATATAAGTATAAACTTTAATCAAATCAGACAGACTGAATGACAGAATGTCTAACCGGAGAACAATTTCCAATTCCAAATTCTGACCATTGTTTGAAGAAATCGTAACACCAAATCAAACTGCCGAACTCTGCTGACGCAACAACAGCCCCGCCCTTTAAATTCAGTTTCATGAGGCTAAACTGCTATCAAGTAGGTTCAGTTCCATGCCTTCTTTGCCATGGAGATAGTCTGAGTTAATTTAGCATTCTGCTCTAAATCCATTCTCTGGAATACCCCCCCCCAGCTTTTAATTGAATCTGGGTTTTTATTTGAGGAAATATGGTATAAATAATCCTCATTTTTAGATCTCCAAAAAAGTTCAAAAATCTTAAAAATAAGTTTAAATGTAGGTTACTGTAATCATGATGGTCACATTTGTTACAGTTAATGTATTTTTGTGGGACGTATTTTCTGGGAAAATGAAAATGAGAAAATGAAAATACAATATCCACTTTGTCATTTAGTTTTCAACGTCTATGAGCAAAAATCCTGCCAAAACTGAAAATTAAAATGAAATAGCATAATTTGGATTTTAATTTTCCACTCATGCATTAGTCAGATGTAATACATTTAAAAAATAATAATAATTTAAAAACCTTTTTGTCTTTTTATTTTCAAGTTCATAACATGCAAATATATGTTAATTGGAGCAGGGCAGTGGGCTGAGCTATGGATCACTGTGGCGCCTTCTCAGTTCGTTTGCAGATTCTGTTGTCCCCGTGTTCCTTGAGCATGGTCACCCGTGTCCAGGGGCAGATTAAGGTGTACAGAGGCCCCTAGGCTACAGTAGTCTGTGGGCCCCCCAACCCCGCCCCCCTATATTTTTTACTGGCCAATGGGGGGCCCCTTGCAGGCTGGCACACGTGGGGGCCCTAGGCTTAAGCCATATCTAGCCTGTGCGTTAATCCGCCCCTGCCCGTGTCGTCCAAACTAATGGCAAAGTCACACGTGGCCTAAGTTAACCACTTATTTGCAGCTTCCTTATTTAGCTTCTTATTCGTAGAGTCTTATGCTAGTAAAATCGGTCACACTTCGAAATGCAATCAAATACACCACAATTCAGTCATAATACTGTCACTATATATGTAGTTTCGCAGACATATTGTTGTGTTCTTGTCTGATTTGTGCAAAACTGTTAAGAATATCTTTAAAGCCAGACTGCATGCCTCCAAGGTGAATTAGTTTAGTCTTGACTCTTCGTTGACATTGTTGGGATGGGTTATGTATTCATGCTGAAGTGCCAAATTAACACAAAAGAAAAGGTAAAAGCCATTTTAGTGTATTTATGGTGTCAGACTCATATACTGTATTTCAATGGAAATTCAAAGTCAAAATTTTTGCCACATGCAGTTGTACTGTGCAACATACAGTGAAATGCTTAATCTAGCAGGTTAACTGACTGTGCTATATAAAATACGGAGTATTTATTACGCTGGCTATAATAAATAATAACACAACATTGTATGATTGTGGTGCAAAAGTGCAAGGCTACAAGGTTAAGTAGGTGAATGTGCAAAAATGCAAGTGAGGTGAAAAGGGTGACATTCAAGGAGAGAGACAGAGAATTATTGTAAATGTGTATGCAGCTGTAGATTGTCCATGGTGTGCTGTTGCTGATAATTCTTATCCTTAAATTTAATAAATGTGTTGGATTTAAACTGCAAAAAGTACCACCACATCACTGGCATTTTTTTAGCATGTTTAAGAAAGACAGTGGAAAGTGAGTATTCATCATGACCCCTTAACTGGCACGGCATACAGCAAAATTCAAATGATGTCCTGTTTATAGGGGTAAGTACTAATAACTATTACTAATAAGCATACAGTTGCAAAATATAACAGCAATATATCACCATGTCAGGGACTGACAGATTTAAGGGCCTTGCTCATTAGTGAAATCACTGTGCTAACCATGGGATTTGAACCAAAGACCCACTGAGTCACACATCACCCCAGATGCTGAAAAATACATTTATTGGAAAAATTCCTGATCTCTTCTGTATCTTCAGCCATAAATGTTCAACAATTTTCTACAGGCCATATTTTGAGTAAAATCATGAGTCAAAAGAGCAAACTCAGATTTTAAAGCATTAATACAAAAAAGATGAACTTTTGAATGAATTTAATGGTCTTACCTTCAGTTACACCCCACAGGATGAATGCTAAGGAAACCATGATCTGTGGAACTGCGACATGTGAACAGTGACTCAACAGAGCCTGTCTGCTTTTATCTATAGACAGAAAGTAGAACGAAATTTAACCACATGCTCTTTAACATTAGATGATGGTTCATGCAAAGTTCTACAGATTTACAGCCGTCCTCAGATGGTCATTCTGCTGCATGCTCACATACAGACACCCAGTACAGACAGTTAATGTTGTATGCCAATGCCAAAATTATAACGTTCATACTGATACCACTTTATGTATCACGCAGAAAAAAACAGTTAAGTATTGTTCATGGTAAATTATGCATTTATGTCACTGATATTCAGGAGAAATTTATCTGAAATGCATTTAAATTGTCACTCTTGTAATTGTAATAAAGCCGCACTCCACTCCAGCACATACCCCCATACTGCCAAGCATCACGTTATGATTGCTCTGATTCATTCAGTTACAAGGAAAATAATACATTCTATTAAATTCATAAAGGGTATATCCCCCTCCGACTGCACATCTGCTTTATTGTTATTAAAATGTATGCGAGAGGGGTGGAGCACTTTGTGTAAGGAGAGTATTAGGTACTACTGGGGTGGAGGGGGATCAGTATGGAGTCAATTGGTTAGGCCTATATGGATTTTGATAGGGTACTGCGCTGACTCAGAAAGATTATTGGACGTTTCGAAAGTTTTATGCTTGTATTGAAAGGTTAGTGGACATGTTTAAAGGTTTGTGGGCGTGTTGAAAGGTGGGCATTTTGACAAGAATAGGATGTGTCCGAATTCAGGGGCTGCATTCTAAGACTGAGTGCATCATAGCAAGATGACAAGGGTGTCCCATTTTGAAAGCTCCGTCAAATGTGGTCTAGGAATGCGTCTTCATTTGCAGAGTTGCAAAGGATCCACTCTTTGGGCCCTTCGTAGATCAACATATCCCAAGATTAAGATCTTTAAAAGACACAGATTACAAAGGCTACGTAGACTGTGTCCTTCAAAGGCCAGAGAATAACGCATTTCTAAGCTGCATTTGAAGGACCATCCAAAATGGGACAGCCTTGTCGCACTGCTGTGACACATTCGGTCTTTGAATGCAGCCCCTGAGCTTGGAAACAGCCATAGAGCGTGGCGAAGTCGGTGGAACCAAACATGTAATTTCCTTAGTACTTTCTGAAAGTATGGCTGCAAGTGTAAACAAGCGTAGCATCTCCAAATTTCTGCATCAGAAAATGTAATAGATAACCAAGACATTTTGTCTAGTATTGTTGGTACCGGCAGTGAAACTTGCCAGCCCTTATTAATGGAATAACATTACACAGTTTTTTATTCTGTGGAAAGTGAAAGATGGATCTGCTGGCAAGATTTAATAATGAATTATAAACATGTTGCGGGTCGTATAAATAAAATGTAAATAAAAGGCTGTGCCCCATTTTTATAGTGACCAATACCCCAATAACTAAAAACTTGCTCATTCTCTGCCGGTGTAGATTCATATGAAATTATGTGTGAAGTTTACCCTATGAGCTTTTTGAGTCTTCCATGTTTATTTGGCATAAAGGTCCCTGTTCCTGTTGTGTGGTGTGAAAGCAACATACAAAGTGGTCAGAAGTTATAAAAGTTCCAGGTTAAGACAGCCCAGAGACTGGTAACCTAGGACTGGGTTGTGGAACTTTGGTGTGAAAGTGCCTAATGTCTAAAACTATATGATCAATTATGAACCACCCACTACTCCATCCAGCAGAGACTCACGTCTCCTGATGAATGAAGAAGAAAAAAACACGCGAGTACGCAAAATTGCAAAACATATTTCTGCTGTGATCAAACTGATCACCAGTACCCTCCACTGTAAAAAAAAAAAAAAAAAAAGCCAATAGATAATATGACATAAGTACCCATAAAGGTTACAGCAGTATCCTATGCGTTCTTCAATTCATCTGCTCAATAAACATACTGTAGCACTAGGGAAGACCCACTGAGCAGAACAACATGTTGGACCAGTGCTGAATGTAAATAATGTAAATAGTTCTGTGTGTTATGTATAGTGGTATTATTGTGCTGTATAGTAATGTCATGTGTAGCGTTAATGTTAACTGTACACAGCGGTGTGGTTGTGCTCACCGTGTGTGGTGTGGGAAGTCGGGGCGGCCAGCATGGTGTGCAGTGTGGCTGTATAGAGAGTGTGAGTGGCAGACAGTGAATAAGCTACCTTGTGACTAAACAGCACCATTGCCTGCCTTATCAACAGGAACACCATGTGTGGTACCTGGACTTCCCACGTAGTGCATTATGCTTGATTATCTAACTGCTTAAAACACAGCATAGCATAATAACCTGTAGGTACAGATGCTAGTTTGATGTTCTGTTTACTATATTATAAGATCCCCTATATAAATAGCTGACTTAGTTTGGACACATTTAGCCCATGGTTGTGATTCGATGGTTAGCATTAGCAATATATAGCGTTAATAGTGTCTATAATACTGTATGTAGTACAGTACTAAAGAAATGTAATAGCGAACAACTTTCAAAAATGTGATACCGCAGTACCTTTTGAGTACTAGTATTCCATGCTACACTACTCTCAGTCTTCCTAGATGAGGCTGCATTATTTTTAATTTCAGTTTCCTGGTCCCCATAAGGGGGGGGGGGGGGGTCATCTTATAATCAGGACTGTCATTTCCAACACAGAGTTGGTTCTGGTGCTAGGCTGGTCCACTTGGTGTCTTTTGAGGACCTGCCTGCGTTTTCACTGGTTTCATGAAAGAACAGAAAGGAAATGTTAGTGAAGGTTCATATGTATTCTGTATTCATATGTATTTCATAAGCTGCAGAACTGAAAAAAAATTTCATTCACTTGATCATTGCACCCTGTCTCTATTGCCTATATGCACTTTTGTCTCCATAAAGGCTCCCCATCTGTGTGCGTGACTTTATTCTCAGTTAGTATTTTTCCGTTGTCGTTTTAAGGATTGTGCAATAAAAGACCCTACTAAAAACTGAACTTTGCTGTCTGCCGCATGATTTTTTCACAACTCAAGCGGCACAATAATTTATTTATTCAACCTGTGAAATGTATATCATTTATTATTAAATCTGGCCAGCAGATCGATCTTTCGTTTTCCACAGAATAAAAAAACAATGTAACGTTATCCCACTCATGAGTTTTTTCCACTGCTTACACCGGTGATTTTAGACAAAAGAATATCAGTTAGGGATTGAATTTTCCAGGTATGCAGAAGGTTTGGACGTGAGAGCCCATCCCACTTTTTCACATTAGGTTCCAAATTCTGGGACCAGCTTTTCTGTGGTGCTGTGCTGGAGCCATTTTCTCTGGCCAAGGGTCAGTATTTTGTGGTGGAAACACGTAGAACTAGTTCTGGATAGGCAAAAAGTCCGGTACCGCATTGGTGGAAATGAAGTATGATATTCAGGCCAAAAAGGTATTGAAGAAGACAGAGCTGGCAATTCACCATAATTCACCTTAGGTTGGACACATATTTTACCAATGTTGGATTTCAAAATCACTTACCTCCCCTTATTAAATGCCTGACAGATAAAGCACCAGTAAGTATGACTACAGGTGTGACAGCGATGCACAGCACCAGAATTAGCCAATGGAAGGACGAATAACCTAAAAAAATAAGAAATACATTCTGTTACATCCTTGATAATTTTTTTAAGTTGGTCCAACAATTTTTCAGTGCAATACAATCTGTTTTAAGGCCTCCATTGTAAAATTGTGTAATTGACACTCGGATATAATATTAACATGTAATATGAAAATAACATGCAGTATTTAAGTGACCAAATAGTATTGGAGGAAAAGTTATTGAATAGTGTTGGAATAAAGTGATAAAATAGAGAAGGATTAAAATGTTCCAAGAGCTCAAATTACTTTAACAAAACATGTTTCAATCACACTGTATCAACAGAAAATACACAGGTTTATTGAATATGAATAACTTGTGTTAATTTAACTCAATTGTTCAAGTTGCTGCCAAAGCAAAACATCTGTGTGCAACCACTGTCCACTATTGAATTAAGTAAATCCAACATGTTCTTTTTTTCAGTGTAGTAGAGTATAATGAGCATACCTTATGTAACAATTTGTCTTACAAAACTGGAGCAACACATTTATTTTAGGTGCATTGGGCCTCGTTCACCAATCGTTCTTACGAACAAATTTGTTCTTAAACCCCACATACTCACACTTTTACGAAGATTCTGACATTCGACAATGTTTTCTTATCTGAATTTGTTCTTAGCTAAGAACAGAATCTACACACACTCAAGACCATTCGTACGCACATTTGAGTAATGATAGTTTGTTCAAAATAATCGGTTATAGCAGTTTTGTTCATTCTACAGTTCATAAAATGATAGTATTTGAATAATTTATAAAAGTAAAATATAAAAAATAATTTTAAAGTGTAAAAATTATTTTCATGGTAGTAACGGCGATCATGCGGATTATAAATATGTCTGTTTCTGCGCATTGGCCTTGCTATCAAAATGGCATTTCTGTTACTTCTTGAAGTGATGTCCAGCACAGATACTTACGTAGTCGGGATTATTACGCATCTGGTCAGGTAAAGCTGGATTACTACATGTACAATATAATAATCTATACCACAAGTGTGTCTGCTGGGGTGCGGCATGAGTAAATGGTGTCCTGTAGTTGTGTTCTGGGCATACAGCAACTCTGGATATAACGGACTGTTTTGCCAGGTCCCTTAAAGTCTGTTATAATGGGATTGTATTGTATTAGCAGATGCTTTTGTCCAAGGCAAATAGCACATTACAAACATGTCTGACTAGGAATAAGCGCGGCTAAGCTAAACTTCTAATAAATGCCCAGTTACAAGTGTACTACTTCACATGATTATTATTACAAGACAAACCAGCTAGCATCTACCACACAATGTCTGCATGTGCCGAAGCTGTAAAGGTTGTGCAACAAAAAAACAGACCAAAATGAAACAAAGCATTTTCAGGCTGAATAGCATGTCATCACTGTCTGTATGTCTTACTTCTAGATTTGGTTCTGTCAGAAACAACAGCATTGTATTTCCTGGGTAGTTATGGGGCGCCAAGTGTCAAGCGCTCATTTTCATGCACAAAATACATTCTGTGCCACAAAAAAAACATTTAATGACAAAATCAAGTAATACCTTCCTGCATTTTGTCCTCTAAAGCATAGACTTCACTTTCTTTCATGCACAGAAATCAAAAAGAATGTTTCATTTTGTGCACAGAATTGATATCACTTTACATTTTGTGGACAGAAGAAAGTAATTTTGTGGTCGAAATGCATTTCGTGAATGAAAGAAAGTCATTTCATGGACAATATGCATTTCATCAAATTTAGAAAACCATTTTGTGAATGAAATGCATTCCATGAATGATACAGTCATTTCGTGGACAAAATTTATTCTGTGGAATCACAAAAGGCATTTCATCTTTTGTTGAGTCACAAAAGGCATTTTGTGAGTCACCAAAAGCATGTAGTAGGTGTGTGCTCGTGTGGGGAGTAGTACTTTCCAATGACCAGAAGGTGAAGCACCAGCTTTGATTTTCCCCTGAATAACACTGTCCCCGATAGTTCAGATCAGATATACTGTGTAGCCTGCGTGTAAAATAAAACAATAAAATTGTGAATGGATTGATACAATAAGTCACAGACAGTCTGCGGATCCTCATAGAAATGCTGGTGTCACAAACTGCAGACGGAGCTACAGTACATTAACGTCGCAAGTGCTTTATGTTCCTGAGTGTGTCACCCCCGATAAATCCTGTGTTTTGGTCCCATATAATATAATCCAATTGCATTATATTAATATAACATAATTGCATTTTATTAATATAATGTGATTGCATGTTATAAACTGTAAAAGAGCTTTTATTGTTTCTTCTTTTCATAAAATTCACACTCAAATTCCAAACTGATGGGTGTGGGGGGCAGTGACATTCCAGACTGAGGAATTTTATATTGTATAATAATTATTGTTATATCACCCAGCCCTACTTATAGGGACACTAGTTCTAGCTCTAGCTAACTCCTCACTCCCAGTTAGACCTATAGTGTGAGGTGTAGAGCTGGGTGGGGATTGGTGCCATTGGCTTTGGATGAACTGAATTGTCAGTGCTGTCATTCTGACTTCACACCCCCTTGTGGGATTGGAGTGCTGACATTTCAGGGACTCCCCATGCCTGCATTCCCACTTGCCTCTCCATTCTACTTATGCTGCCATAACCATACCTGCTGGAGCTTACATACTGCACTCACCAAACTGTTTGCACTACCTGTCACATCTGCCTTGGTCACTGGAGGCTTTGGGCGGGGATCATGTAAAGTGCTTTGGGACAATGTAATGTTATGAAAATGGGCTTTACAAATAAAACTGAATTGAACTGAATTGAAGTTGATTTGATTAAAGTGTTTCTTATCCTTTATCGTTTATTTGAACACCCATTTTCAGCCTCTCATTTCACACAGCACACACCTTTAATTTCTGCTCACATCTTTTAAAACTTTAAACTGCAAGCTTCTTATAGGTGTATAATACAGGAGATGCCAAACAAAACAACGGCATATCGGGATGTCCAAAAAGTATACTTTAGCACAGGAGACTAAAGATTAAAGGCATTGTGGTGCTGCACGACATGTTTTTGTAGGCTGCACTTGGGAACCCCTGAGTTAGACTATAGGATGTGAATAAAGGTCAGAATACACCAGGACCACTGCCCTCAGGAGAATAAAAATGCGAGACAATCACATAAAATTGTCCATGATAAAACCAGTCATTCTGGTGACTCACCCAGCGCTGCTATCCTGGCTGTTGTATTGGCAGAATCAGTATCTGAGTGGACTTGACACCTGAACTCTCCTTTGTCTTCAGTCCCGATTTTCCTCAGTTTCATTGAGAAGTTTCCTTTGGGTATTTCCTCAGTGAAGAAATCAACTCTTCCAAAGTATATGTCATCTTGCGACTCTGGTATGTTCTCTCCACCAGCATACAGAAGCACCAAGATGTCACCATCTGTCTTCCTCCATTCCACCTCAAGCTGTGTCACATTAACATGGGTGTCCACAGAGCAGCTGAGAGTCACATCCTCTCCAGCATGTGCATAGACAGGCTCATCTGAACCCGTCACCACCAGCCGCTCTGGAATAAGAACAGGAAGATTCACACAACCTGGCAACCTGACACAAGAATTAAAGGAAAAAAAATAATCTTCTGACTGAATTTTTTTTCAGTCCACATTAGAACATGTACACACTGTAGAGCTTTTTTAAGGTGGGTGCTGTACCACCCTTTTAAGAGAGTAACTGCTTCTTTTCTGCTGTGCGGTCCCTCCCCATAGGTATTCAGGGTTGTGGCAGCTGAGAAAATGGCAGACAGTGTATACATGCCCTTAGCTCTCAAGGCCTGCAAAACAAGTAAAATTATAATATTTCAGCACCAACCCATGCATAACCCATTTCTGTTGTTCTCTTATGCAGCCATCAATAATATGTACCATTTTTTGACAACAAAAATTAGTGTGTAGGCTACACTCTAGCCATGGAGCATAACCGTGCTCACGATAATGCTGCCTATAGCCCTGCTTAGGGCACTGACAAGAATACAACCACCAATTAAATGAACAATTCAGTATGTCACAATTCAGAACGCTTTCACTCACAGAGGCTGCATCATAACCATGCCACAGTGGGCCAGACATAACAATGAAACCTGCAGTGGGTTGGACCAGCTAAGATTAAGTTCAACTGCTACCTAGAGTGGATGTAAAGTGCCCATACTTTTGAGTTCACAAACTACAAAATAAATTATCGGTTGCACCATGCAAATAGTTCCAACGTATGACTTAAGGTACACTTTACACCCAACCTTACAACCAACTGCTGCTACGTGAAATTTAGACAGAGCTATTGTGATGTGCAAGTTAAGATAGGTTAACATAATGTAAACTAATGTAGCCTAATGCCAATCAACAAAATGTATGAGAGAATGTATGAGAGAATGTTTTGATGCTGACGATACATTCCCAAGAAAAAAATATTCTCAATGGCGCAATTAAGGGTTTTTGGATACATGGAGTTTGTTTAGTGATTGATATGCAGGTTCTGCATGCACAATGAACCACTTAGGGCTGGGGAATGTGCAATATCAGTATCGACATTGCATGTTATGCACATGCAATTCTCATGTCACATGGACTGAGATAGTCATCTGGGTTGAGATCAGGTTTTTTCATACCTTAATACTGTCTGGACATTATACAGCAGTACAGTATATGGTATTTCCAAAACAACATTATTTTGCAATACAGTTCTGGTGTTTAGAAACTGTGGTGATAAGATTTACCAAGCAAGGGGTGGGGACATTTTTATTGTGTCATAAGAAACCAATCTTAGCAAGCTTTGCCATTTTAATGATTGTTCCTTTTCAAGATTATGTAGTATTAAAAAAAAACATTCGCTAGCTGCATTAATTATCACCAAACTTATCTTGCTAACGTAAGATGCCTGCAGGCAACTACAAGGTTTACACACCAAGAGTTTAAATCAGCGTAATAAATTTATGATAACGACAGTTAGTTATGAAAGCTACTGGCAACAGGTATAATACGTCATCTTACGTTAGCAAGATAAGTTTGGTGATAATTAATGCAGCTAGCGAATTACTTACATAAAAACCTATTAGTTGGGGGCGCAATAAGTTATCGTAGATAATTCTATCGAAGAGAACTCTATCGGCAGTATATCGCTCATCCTGCTGGTCCCGGATGTAGAGGGTTAAATTTCGGACCGTATTTTAAACCACTGAAATTGTGGCAGCGTATTTGAAACAGTAAAAATAACGGGACTGAATATTGTAAAGCAGAAATAAGAGGACTGAATGTTACTGCTTGAATAATAAAGAGGTGAATAAAACATATGGAATATTTTCAACTGAATTTGTTCTTTTGAAATTTATTTTGAGGCGAAGTTAAATGAACTGCATGAATTCATGTGGTTGAATTATAAACATGCACTTTAAAATACGTATGTTTTGGAAGCCGAATATTTTTGTACTGAATATTTAAGCAATGAAATTACAATTGAAATGTTTTCAGTTGAAATGTTCATTGTTTAAATGTATGCACATATTAAACTACAGTCCCCAAAAATTCAAAGTGTCATTAATACAATGCGTTTTTATTCGATGAGTGTAATTCAACGTGTTTTTTTCATCGACGACTTTTGTCATTAATTTACTCCCATACAATTTGAATTACGCACACACGGATCCTGAATACACGTGTACCAGATTCCTGTGCACATTCGCAGATCTCCGTACGCATTTAGAGATTCTCCTACACATTTACGAATCTGATTACACACACACGGATTGCGATACAGATACACAAATCTCCACACGCATTTGCAGATCTGCCGCGGCAGAAGTGTAGCAAAAATCACGTGTAAAATGACAGTCAATGGAGAGCCCCGTCCGAGTTGTAACTGATGTCTTGTCTGTATTTCCAGGTCTTGGAGCGAAATACTTAAACTTTTTAGCGTTTTAATACCTATGTACGCATTTACACAATCACAGATCTATGCACGCATTTACAGATTTGTCTGTTCATGTACAAATCTCAATACACTTGCAAATCTTTTTACAGGTTTGCGAATCTGATTACGCACACGGATTCTGAAAACACATTTACAGATCGTTGTACACATTTGCAAATCTGATTACGCACACACGGATTGAGATACAGTCACACAACTCTCCTCACGCATTTGCAAATAATTTTGCTACAATAATACCCCCATATATGTCATGGAATGCAGTGACTTGGAGCCCAAGACAAATTCCCCTTTGGAGACAAGAAAATATACCTTACCTTATACACTGCCAGGCCAAAAAAAAAGTCGTCATTTTAAATTATATCAGCAAATACTTAAGAACCAATGATTGGATCATTATTACAGCTCAGCAATGTTATGCAGCAATAAAGTAAAGTCAGCTGAGTACCTGAATCTACTGACTGGCCAGGTTACACCTCCATCCATCATCAGTGGGTTTTTTTTCCCACTGTTGGCATGAGCATATTCCAGGACAAGAATGCCAAGATTCATTGGGTTTGAATTGTCAAAGAGTGGTTCTGGGAGCATGAGGTATCATTTTCACGCATGACTTGGTCACCACAGAGTTGTGACCTTAACCTCATTGAAGGTCATGGGGTCATCCTATGAACGTCTTAAGGATGTCCTCAAAAAAGGAACATGATGTGGCTGTTCGGAGGACATTCTCTGGCTGTCCTTGTTTATGTCCCTTGCATTACTGCTACAGAATTAAATAATAACTATTTATGAACAGGGATTTGCATGGGTATAATGTCCATAATATGTTCTCAGAATGTCCTTAATTGGTCCTGAGAATGTCCCTAAAAATTCCATGATAGGTCCTCTAGATGTCCTTAGGACGCCCCTTAAAGTTGTCATTAGAACAAAAAAAATCCATTTGGATGCTCTAAGGACGTCTTTTGAGGATGTCATCCAAACCAAAAGAGGACATCCTAAGGACGGCCTAAGGGCATACAGTATTGCTGTTTGTTGGTTATCACATGGCAGTGCAATTCTAAGTCCATAACCCCCTCCGCCCATGATTTTTCTCTCTTCAGATTTGTAGTGATCTCATATATGGCCTCTCCGAAATCTAACTGCCGGAAATCCATCGTAGTGAGAGTGTTAGGTTGAGATTGTATTGTATATTATCACTCACGTGTATTCTTATGAATGTATAACTTGTTTTATATAGCAACTGTGTAAGTGCTTAACAGTAATTTTCTATCACGTGCAGCAGACGAGCCCACCTCTGCTATACGTTCTGTT
>JAODJU010000014.1:19375990-19389522 GCA_026776725.1 Gnathonemus echidnorhynchus | reverse complement strand
GGGGGTGGGGGCGCACTGTATCTCAAAAATTCCTTTCATTTCAAAGATCCTGGAAAAGTTGTTGTTTGTCAGCTGTCTTCTTTCCTACGAAAAAATAATGCTAATGAATTATACCAGTATAATACCTATTTAGACCAAACCATAGCACAGAAACAGCTTTAATCAAAGTAATGAATGATTTCCTTATGGCCAGTGTTGGGGAGTAGCTAACTACAATTAGCAATGCTACTGTCTGAACTACTTTTTTCAGTACATTGTGACTTTTCTCACCCATGGGGTTCCACTTGGAGCCCCCACCCAGATGGTGGGAAGTTGTGCGGACAGATGCCTCTTTCCTCAGCTGGGGGGGAGTATGGTTGTCAGTGGGGCATGAATGGCACATGGCCTGCTGCACTATGCACTTCATATCAACACCTTTGAGCTGATGGCATCTGCTGATCAGTGCTCCTGTCCTTGTGATACTTTCAGGCCATGCTGAAGGACGGGCATGTGTTGGCCCATACCGACAATATAGCCACAGTCTTTTATATCATCCACCAAGGAGGCACAAGGTCGGCTGCTGTACTTCTGGTGGGTCACGACCTGCTAGTATGGGCTCAAGAAAATCTCCTTTCCATTGGGGTAGCATACTTACCTGCGCTGTAACATGGGACAGTGTCACAGGGCCACTGGAGACTGGACCCGAACACAGTGGAATTGCTGTAGAGGACATACAGTGGACCTGTTTGCCACCAGCTAAACAACCCATTGCCCAAGATGGTTTTCCGTGATGGACAAACTGGGGTCACTGGGTCTGGATGCACTGGCCCACTACTGGCGGAGTAACAGATTTGTATGTATTCCCTCCCCTGCCACTGCTGTGGAGGACATTGTGCCACGTATGGGATTGCGGTCAGTCCTCGTTATTGATAGCCCCCCATTGGCTTGCAAGACTGTGGACCAAGTTCCTGCTCTCACTAGTGGTGGGGTCTCCCTGCCGGTTGCCCAGCAGACCCAATCTGCTGACGCAAATGGAGGGGGGGAGTCGACACCCTTATTCCAAACGCCTGAAGCTGTGGGTGTGGCCCTTCCGACCTCAGGGCTACTGCTGGAGTGTTTGGAGGGGGCCCGGAACACCGTTCTGAGTGCAAGTGCGTAATTAACGCACCAATTGTCATACTGTACTTGGTATGCTGAGCACAGCACAGACCCTCTTTGTTGCTTTTGCAACATCTCTTGGGACTTGGGAGATCTACATCTACTTTTACAGTATATGTCGTGGCCTTAGTGGTTCACTGTTCTGATGTTGATACTAACTTACTTGGGTCCCACCGGCTGGTGGTGGTCTTCCTGAAAGGGGTGATTTAACTACCCTCCCTCATGTACAAAGCCCATCATGGGACTTGGGCATCATGATGCTGTCACACCACCATGCTTCACTGCCGGGATGGTGTTGCGCAGCTGATGAGCAGTGCCTGATTTCCTACAGAGATGGTGCTTGGAATTGAGGAAAAACAGTTCAATATTTCATTTCAAATTTCCCCTGAGAACTAACTGAATAGTTTGATTTTTAGCCGTGAATTCTGGGATTCTGTGCAACGTCATAACCAAAACTCTCACTTTGCTTACAAGCAGGAAGTTATACTGTTGGTGATTATTCAAAATCTTTAATAAAGCCCTAAATTAACACATCATAAAAGTATATCTGTATAAATGGTATTGTCATCCTATACCGTGTTCTGGAAATGTACTAATATACTGTAAACATTTGATGGACCATTAGCGCCAGGTGGTATATCTCCTCTCATCCACCCCTGGAAACATCCATTGTGTTGTGAACAGATTTGCAGCATTTTTTTGGTTTACATCTGTTTTCAGAATTTGCAAAACGTTGCCACTTATCGGCTACGGTATCAACGGCTTCAGTGAGTTGCTCCTGGTCCACCATCTTGGCATATCAATCGTGATTGGGAAGGTGGGTTTCATTAAAACTAAACAAATAGGAACTGAGAATTTAGTACCATCTCTGTTTCAATTAAACTCACACAAACAACTATTCTTATTCGCATATCCTACTGTTCTATTCTCTCTAACGTTCAGTAGTTTTGTTCCTTATGTAACCGTTGGACAAAGTTAATTCAGGGTCACGATAGCAGTTTACTCCCAGTTCCAGATTTATTAGAAGAAACAAATAGATTCTGGACTGAAATGTAACTTCTTTCTCACTATAAGGGCAACAATAAAACCAAAATTAAATAAAATAATACTCTAAATAGAACTTATTTCACCTGTGAAGTAATATGTTTGAATACAATTGCAAGTAAATGAAAAGGTTTGATTTTCAATTTAAAATTTGTACAAATGCAAAATAAACATTCTTATGTATGTGAACAAATGAGTCATTATCCACCTAAATTGCCCTTGTAAAGAGCAGTTAGTGTTGATTCCCCTCTTCTCTCAATTTGGGCCAGGGGTCCCCAAACTTTTTTCTGCGAGGGCCACATAATTTTTTCCTGCTTTAATGGGGGGGCGGGTTGGTTTATAGCAAAAAATGACATGAGTGACTACTAGTATTATTGTGGAGATTTTATTATGATTTTAATTGTATTTATTATGCCTCCTAATGCTAGAAAAGTTTATTATTTTGTTATGCACCATACAGACAAATGAACATTACTTTTCAGTGCTATTCAAAATCAAATAATTTACTTATGCATATTAATTAGTGTGAACTGTGGGCTTGCTTCTGGCTAGTGAGATGTCCAATGTCAGGTTCCAGTCCTGTCACAGCCAGCCTCAAAGACTGATGCAAATGTTCATCAGTGAGTCTTGATCTCATCGGAGTTTTCATCAGTTTCATGCATGAAAAGGTTTGCTCACAGATATACGTGCTGCCAAAAAGTGTGGACATCTTCATTGCATGCCTTTTGATGTTTGGGTATGTCTCGTTAGGGAGGGCAGCATAGAATTGAATGAGACCGTTGGGCTGATATGTGTCTTTCAGAACATCACAGTTCTGTAACTCAGCCAACTCAACCTGATAAGAAAGCAAGGCTTCATCAATGTCGGCAGCGAAGGGGTTCTGGAAAAGGTGGATTTCTTTAGCGTTAACATGTAGCTCACGGAGTTGCACGTCAAACTCCGCCTTCAGCATTTCCAGCGCTTCCACAGATTTTTCAGCTGGGAATGGGGCCGCTGGTTTCTCAGCTGAGAGACTTTGGGTAACAGGGAGATGAGTGAAGTCTTGTTTTTGCATTTGTCCCACAAGCAGTGCTAGTTTCACCTCAAATGCTTTTATGTGAGAATACATGTCACATATTAGTTTCCCCTTGCCTTGGAGCTGCAAGTTGAGGCCGTTCAACATTTCTGTCACATCTGTTAAAAAGGCGAGGTCCCATTTCCATTCTGCGTTGATCAGTTCTGGGACAGTTTTGCCCTTTGTCAGAAGAAAGGCGTTGATTTTGGGGAGCAGCTCGTAAAAACACCTCAAAACTCTGCTCGGCTTAACCATTGGACTTCAGTATAGTAAAGCACATCTCCATCAGCAGACTCTAGCTCGGCGAGAACGGCTTGGAACTGCCGATGATTAAGTCCGTTTGCTCTGATGAAGTTTATACATGACACCACCACCTTCATGACCGATTCCCACTTCAAAACCTTACAGCAGAGGATATGCAACAGGGGGCTGAGACCTCTTTCCTCCATTTCTTTATTCAAGCGTCCGATAAGACCCCTTGATGCGCCAACCATACTAGGAGTTCCATCGGCAGTGATGATGGCCAGCTTAGACCAGTCTAGACCCAGCTCTCCCATCGTTTGGCACACTTTACCAAAAATATCCTCCCCTGTTGTAGTGCCTTTGAGACTTTGTAGGGCTGCCAGCTTCTCGCACACTTCAAAATTTGAACTAACTCCGCGAAGAAAAATTAGCCGCTGTGCCGTGTCCTGCACGTCATTGCTCTCATCCAGTGCTAATGCAAAAAATTCAAATTCTTTAACTTTCTCCTGCACCTGGGCATATACATTATCCCCCATTTCTTTACTTCGTCTGGTGATTGCACTTGCGGACAGACTCACCGCATTTAAGATGTCTTTTTTATCGGGGCACACCTCCTCCGCAACACCGTCACTGAATGGCCTACCACTGCTTGCAATCAGTTTAGCTACCTGAAAGCTAGCTCGAACGGATGACTGGTTCAACTGGGTTTGGCGTAAAAATGTAATCGGCTGAGCTGATAATACACTTTCTAGCTTCGACACTTTGTCTACTCTCATTTGGTCTTGCAAGCTTGCATACTTTTCTCTGTGGCGGGTTTCATAGTGTCGGCGCAGATTATATTCTTTGAACACAGACACTGTTTCTTGACAGATGAGACAAACTGCCACTTCTTTGCACTGAACAAAAAAATAATCACTTGCCCACTTTTGGTTAAATACCCTGCATTCTGAATCAACCTTTCTCTTTCCCAACCGTTTCACCATTATGTCTTCTCTTTGAGCTCGCGCATCACCTGTTTGATCGCAATGGCACCTTACGTTGGACATACCATTCTATTGGTATGTGATTTTTAAAATTAATTAGGCTACGTTAATAACTAAGGGAAATTTTAGTTTGAAAACCAACCTTTATTATCAAATACAGACAAGTATATTTAAAATTATATTTTAAAATTACAAAAAAACAAGTCTCTGGCAATGTTCAGAGGGCCGGTCCAAATGTGGGGGTGGGCCACAATCGGCCCGTGGGCCATAATTTGGGGACCCCATGATTTGGGCAGTCATCTTTTGTCCGTAAAATGGAGAATGCAAAAAAAATATAAATAATTCAGTTCCAGGAATTGTCCTTTAACAAAAATTCCACAGGAAGCTGGAAAAAAACATTGTAATGAAATGGGAGGAAGTGTGAAGGGAGAGTATATGTTTTTTCTGGAATGGTCCAAGAACCCCAGTTACAGTTAAGACAGTGTTTTTCAACCTTTGGGTCGCCAGGAATTAAAATGGGGTCCCCTGAAATGTCTAGTAATTGTTAAAAAAAATATTTTTCAACTAATTATTATTCTTTTAAACATTATGATTAAAACATCACATACAAATAGAGGTGGGCGATACATCGATTTTATTGATTAATTCGAATTTACAGTTCAGGACGATGTGTTTTTATGAAAATCGTTTTTATTACTTATTTTACACGCGAGTGCCAAAAGCAGAACTAATGCGACGCACCGTTCTTCACGGGTAAATTAGTGCGGCGCACCCAAACACTGTAGCGGATTCACAAACAACATGGCAACGACAGGGGAAAAGCTGGAGCTTAATTGTACCCAAGAAAGGTGTTGCTACATCTGTAATATGGAATTGTTTCGGTTTTGCGCCGTCAGACACAGACCAAACAAGTCCTCGTTGCAAAGTCTGTTTAAAAACTGTTGCAACCAAAGGAAGCAGCACGACAAATTTATTCCAGCACCTAAAGCAGAGGCACGCAGTGGAGTGGGAGAAGTGCAGCTTCCAGCGAAATGAAAATAGCCACAGCACCAGCACAACATCCAAAGCTAAGCAAGCAACCGTCCCTTACGCGTTTTCGAGCTGTGTGCCATATGATAAGAATGGGGATAGGTGGAACGGTGGGATGAACGGTGGAAGGTGATAAACGTTGTCGCAATGTATATTGCAAAAGACATGGTGCCCATACATACTCTGGAAAAGCCGGGATTCATTGACATGCTAAAAGGTTTTACAAGTTTCTAAAAGTGTTTACAATGGCGTGGTCTGCCATCTCACTTACAAGCATCTTTTTTGGCTTGTCATATTGCACTTTAATCCTAAAGTAAAAAAAAACAAAATAAAGTAAAAACTTTTTGAACCATTTATTTGTCATCTGTAGTTTGATTTTGAGTAGGAGAGGGGAAACACGATTAAAATAGAAAATCAGATTTATTGTGAAAAAATCGGACATTTTATTTTTAGGCCATATCGCCCAGTATGTTTAACATACAATATTAAGCAACTGTATTCTTTCACGTTCATAAATATCAATAAATATATAAATGAGTTCAAATAAAATGATCGCGATCACCTTCAGCCTTGTAAAGATAAGCTCGCCTAACTGTACATGTGATCAGGGAAAATAAAATGTGACTAATCTGGCTACTCTGTATTTGCAACACAGTATAACAAACTTGATCAAAAATTAATTCTAGAAAAAAAAATGTCTATGGGGTCGCCAGAATTTTGTGATGTCAAAATGGGGTCACAGGCCAAAAAAGGTTGGGAGCCACTGTGCTAAGACAATCCTCTTCTTGTGCTGCTATGGAACACCCAGGTCATCAACTAGCAGGTAAATATCACATTATCACTCAAAATGCGACAGGCGAGGAGCAGAGCATGCAGACTATATATAAACTATATATATATATATATATATATATATTAGGGCTGTCAAAATTAATAGGTTAGTGTGGATCAATCCATCATCATGATTAATCTGATAAATCTGATTAAAATTTTTAACGCAATTAACTCATCTGCAGTGCAGAATGACTTATATATATATGTGAAAAGCCTGCGAATTCCCCACTAAGAGCACCATGGTAACTATCACGCCCTGCTCGTCCAATCCTCCTGTGTGCCACACCCCCTCATTTACCTCGTGTGAAACCCCGATTGTTACCAGCTGTTTCCTGTCATTTACATTTAGCCCTGTGTATTTCAGTCCCTTTCCCCAGTCTTGTCATTAATGTCCTTCTTTGTTGCTGCCCGTCTCTCCCGTATGTGATGCTTCTCCCCAATAAATCCGAGTTTACCCCGTACCTATGGACTCCAGTGCTTCTCTTCTCAGTGTGACCGCAGCAAGACATGACAGTAACCAGCCTCTGACACTGTCGTAAAGGGCCCTAAACCTCCAAATGAATTAACAGAGTAAGGCCGAGTTCAGCTGGGTTACATCCTCCCCTGCTTAAACAGTGTCGGCCCGTCACCACCATTAGCTGGACCCTGTACTACCCCTGTGATTTGCTTCTGCAAAGATATTAAGAAGCTATGAAACAGTGCTTACTGGGAAGAGAAACATAAGGTGTAATATTTACAGCGTGCTGTTTAGCCCATCTGATAATCCCTAAAGTAAGCAGGGGGATTTACATTCCTCCGAGGCCTAGTCTGCGGCCTAGCTGGACTATCTGCCATACTAATGTCTGAGAGCTCTACTTTTTCTGAAATGAATTCTGAAGCTTCAGGATTAAAAAAATTTTGTGGCTGGAAATTTCAGAGATTTCATTCGGAGAGTTCTCAGATACTCCTTGCATAGAAGACTTTGTTCCCCTCATCTGTAACCTTAAAAGTAGACTGTGGGATGATGTTCACTTCCTCATCTCCACTGTCTGTGCTGGGAATATCTACAGGTAAGAAGCCACAAGGGAGAAGCATATCCCGATGCAGAACCCTCTCTTTGCCCTCTCCATCCTCAGGTTTTATCACATAAACAGGTAAACTCTCATCTGGCTGTTTCACAACGACATGGACACCTGTCTGATATTTTGTGTTTCTTTCTGAGACTCAAGTTTCTTACCAAAACTCCCACATCCAGAGGTTGAGCAGTCACTCTAACATCCCACTGCCTTTTATTTAACAATTGTCTCTTTTCAGCATTTCTGGATACTAACTCATATGCCTGTCTAAGTCTTTTCTTTAGGTCCTGCACATATTAAGAGTGCATTTTTGAATTATGTCCTTGAGGGCTGATGCCAAAACAAAGGTCAATGGGAAGACGTGGCTCTCGGCCAAACAATGAGTAAGAAAGGGACTTCTTCAGTCACATAGTTCTTGGCACAGTTATATGCGTGTACCAGTAACCTGACATATTTCCTCTACTCCTCCTTCTTCTTTTCCACCGAAGTTCTCAAGAAGTCAAGCAGGCCCACAGGAAAATTCCATTGCTTAAAGTTAGATCATTCCTAGCTCCTGAGACTTAATCAGTGGTGAAGTGGGTATACTGTAAATTTAGCCCTCAAATTTTTTAGCGGCCTACACTGCAAAAGAAAAAAGTGCCCCGTTATTAATAATGACAGTCTTACATATTTAGTTCCTACTAGAAAGGGACAGTACTATTTAACAAACCAGAGATGAAGATTTTGCAAATCTGTCTGGTTCATAGATTACAGTGATTCAACTGCATAATGCATACATTTTCTTAGTCCAAGGGGAAAGTAGATTCTTTTGTAAACAGTGTCTTAGAATATCTAATCTGCAACAGATAGTGAAGGCCAGAGAGTGACACAATCATAAAATTAAAATGATTTGTCAGTTACAGTATGCGAAAATTACTGGTGGTACAGAGGCCCATTTCATTAATAGTAGATACATTTAACATGAAGCCAATGCCTTTTCAGTCAGAGGTACATTTATTTTTGCAAATTTATTTAAACTTTATTTTACCAGGTAAATTAACTGAAAACCAGTTCTCACTGCTTTAAATCCTGTGATTTTCGAGAGAAATAGCAGATACCGCATGGGAACTTCCTGGGGTACAAACGTCATGTGTGTAACTAAACTCTTCAGCCAATAAGGCCAAAGTGGTGTTGTCACGGAGGCGGTTCCAATTT
Organism: Gnathonemus echidnorhynchus; assembly: GCA_026776725.1. Taxonomy (NCBI): domain Eukaryota; kingdom Metazoa; phylum Chordata; class Actinopteri; order Osteoglossiformes; family Mormyridae; genus Gnathonemus; species Gnathonemus echidnorhynchus. The sequence goes on along the minus strand of JAODJU010000014.1, from coordinate 19,380,949 downwards.
CAAAAAATTCTAACCATGATGCATTGTGTCAGGACCAGAAAGCATTGCTTTAAGCCAGCGCTGTAAGCGGCTGCATGAAGTCGAACGCACCCAATGGCAGAAAAATTGCCTGCAGCACATAAATGCGTATCAGCGTGTCAATGTACTTGGATGTAGACTGTCACAGTGTGTGGACTGAAATGCGCCGTATACCCGCGTATACCCTGTATTACACTGCAACGTATACCCGTAACAGGGGGATTTACAAGTGGATATATGCTGTGACGACCTAATAATAAGTGGGTGTATGCCGTATACCTTCGTATACCCTGGACTACACTACTGGACTTAATGATGATTCTCAGTTAAGTTTCAGTTGAATATCAACTTTGTCTCATGTTTTTCTCTTAAAATTACTTAGGAGAAATAGCTTAAGGCAAAAAAGAGACATGAGACACTTTTGAGGTATATAGAGCGAAAAATGAGACTCTTCCAGAGGACTGTTTTATTGCTTAAAGTTTGATCATTCCTAGCTCATGAGATTTAATGGTGATCCTCGGTTAAGTTTCAGATAAGTATTAACTTTGTCTCAGGTTTTTCTCCTAAAATTGCTTAGGAGAAACAGCTTCAGACAAAAAAGAGGCATAAGACACATCATTGTATTAAATAGTATAGTACTAATGAAGGGAAAGCTAGTTCCTTTGCTGTACTCCTTATAAAACTGACAATGCAGCATTATTATACTTATATTTAATTAACTTAATTTAAATGAACTATTAACGCTAATCATAAGTTTTCAAACACAAGCAATAATAAATCTTTTTACCTTTTTTATTCTTGCAATACATTGCAAAAAAAACTTGTCATCTCACCATTAATAAACAATGTAAACTAATCTGGACAGTGACCTGCAGGTAGTTAAATATATTAAACTCTACAGGAACTCAAAACATCCATACAGGTCATGACATAGGCTGCAATTGGGAAAAAAGTCAATGAAAGTGACTGATTAATTGTTATTGTGAACACACCACAGCACACAGTGCACCACAGCAAAATGTGACCTCTGCATTTGACCCATCTCTGAAGGAGCAGTGGGCAGCTGAAGGGAGCAGTGGGCAGCTGAAGGGAGCAGTGGGCAGCTGAAGGGAGCAGTGCTTTGAGACACTTCTGTGCTCACAGGTACCTCTAGGTTACCTTTACCGGTCTGGGATTCAATCCAGCAACCCTCCAATCACAGCATCAATTCACTAATCACTACAGCACCACTGCCACACGGTATATGACATCACATACTGTGTGATATACTCAAGCAGTAATTCACATGCAGTGCAATATTGCAAAATACCATCTGTGGGAGCTGTAATGTGGAACATTATTTGATTATACTTATCAGTCTGCAGAAAAGACTCAGAGGTCTTTGACAACTTATTTGTCCTGTAATGCACGGAAAGTTATGTGAAATTTTTGTATCATTGTCTTGAAACTTTGACAGTTAATCCAGTCACTTAATGGTATTATTTTATTTACTTACAGTATATATAAGCATGTTTCCTATTTGGAACCAGCAAAGACCACTTTTATTAAATGTAAAGGTCTTTCCTTTACAGGGACATTTGGGCAGTAATGCTTGTTATTCAATAAGGAAAAATACTTCATAGAACGCATTTAGCATAAACTTTTAACCCTTTTGATGCATTCAAGCACACAATATGATTCAAGTAAACAAGCACACACAATGATTAGTGGCCATCTTAGATTTGCCCTTTTGAATATATTGTAATGGCAATATCCTTGCTGTCATGACCTGCTCTTACGAGCCTCCTGTGTGCCACGCCCCCTCATTATCCTCGTGTGAAACCCTGATTTTCCCAGCTATCAGATGTTATTTCCGGCTTGTTCTGTGTATATCAGCCCACGCCTTTGTCCGTTTCCTAGATCGGTCATTGATGTTTGTTTGCTGTCTGTTATCGTTTCCCCTAATAAATCCGTGCTTGGATTCCTGGGTCCTGGATTTGTTTTCTCGCTCCCCGCTCACACACGGATTATAACACACGTCCTATTTGAATTGTACATTGTAAGGAAATGAATGTATTTAATATACATTACAAATGCAAAGCATTAAAAGTTTTTTGATTGAATTTATTTTTATTTTATAAAGACATATTATTAAGCTGCCCAGACTTCTTAATATTAATACAAATTAATTTATTAGACGGGTGAGAGTGTGTGGTTTATGTATCTGAGAGAGAAAGAGAAAGATTTTAAAATTACTTAGTGATGCATTGACTTTGTGTCACAGCTCGCACAAAGAAGCAGGCAAAGGAGGCCGTGGATACGGACAAAGGACTTTATTACAGGCTAACACACTCAATAACACACTCAATAACACACTCAATAACAACATGTAACGTTAATGACCAGACTGGGGAAACAAACTGAAATGTGGACTAAATACATTGAACTAATGACAGCAAAAGGAAATAGCTGCTGAACACGGGGAATCCACACGGGGTAGATGAGGGGGTGTGGGACATGGGAGGATCAGACAAGCGGGGCATGACACTTTGGTTCTATCCAACATCTTTTTCCCTTCTGGAACTCTGCCATGTTTCCCAAATGCCACTGCATTGACGCATTCTTCATGCGTAAGAAAACTCATAAAATAGTAGATGAAAGAGGCAAAGACAGTCTTTCTTTGCCTCCTGGTGAATGGCTGCCAGTTTGGTAATGGAAATGATAAGGCCGCTGTTTTCAAACTGCTCTTTTTGCTTTTGGCATTTGTTTAGTCACTTGTACTCTGTTACGTAGTGTGAGCGGCGAGCAGGAAAGGGAGGCAAGAGCAGCCCGGTCGACACACTACACTATTGTAAGCCTTTAATTCTTCAGTATTCTCAGTGAAATCTTTCACTGTTTGCAGCTGTTCAACCCCTAAAACAGAAAATATAGAACACCTGGTTGTTATTTTCTGCACACATATTGATTTTTTTCAGTCCCTGAATATCTCATTATTTGCATTACTTGACCCAGTATTGCTAAACTTGCTGCACTGGGACATGCATCTAGATGCAAGTTGGAGGGAATGGGCCAAAGGTTGGTCATGTAAACTTGGTGCATGAACTTTCAGGTAAGGGGGATGTAGATCAGTAGTCTTGTAATGGTGAATGATCATAAATCTATAGTTAGACAAAAGAGAATCGTGAGCATTAAGGTTTTTTTTTATTTTAAAATATGACTTACCGATACTTGACAACTAATCTTTTATCCTTTTTTTCTACTCCATCAATGGTTTTATCTTCGGCTTGCAGGCCTCACACGGCTCCCATTGGCTTTCTCTTTTCACAGATGATAGTACCTCACACTCTATGACTGCTGTATCAAATGATGAAGTGGACTTCTCAGTCTGCTTTGGAAGTGATGGCAGTTGGGAATGAGAATGACGGAATACTGGTGTGATAAGATTTTGCAAGAAGGATTCTCTGGTAGTTGGACAATCTGTAATCTCCTTTGACTGCTGGTCATCTAAATCAATAATATGAGATTCCTGACTCTGGTCAGAGGAATTTGGTTCCTTTGGCTATGCAAACGCAAACTGGTGTTGAGCAGGTGGAAATGACAGCTGGTGCTGAGGTGATATGAATGAAGGCTGCTGCAGAATTGGAGAAAACTGTGGGTAGACATAAAAAGGTTGGTACTCAGCTTGTGCAGATGTAGATGGGTTAAAGCTGTCCTCCTTAGACCCAATGAATGATGTTATAATTAATGCATAAAATTATAACATATTTCTATCTGAGCTCTGCCAGAGTTCAAATCTATACAAATGGCACTGTGTATATTCTAAAACAAGTAATAGATTAATCAAAAATTTGCCCAATGAAAATGATTATTGTCTTGTTTTATTATAATAATAAACAAATGTGGCAACCCATACATGTATGTACACTTACCATCTGGTTCTTGTTCTGGTTCAAGTTCACATATCAATTTCTTTGGTGGGTAGCGGTTTCGCTTCTGACCAGGCCTACCTGAGCTTTTTGTTCTGTAGAAAAAAGCATAATTTTATACATGCGTGTTAACTGTTCAAAGCATGTGTTTTAGGCTACTCTAAAATTACCTCTAAGTTGGGTGTATATGGCTGCTGCTGTTCTTCGGAATGTCCAAGTATATCCAAGAAAGCGTTCTGAATAAAAATCTATATAAATGTAATTACAGTAAAATCCAGTTATAACAGACTTCAAGGGACCTGGCAAAACAGTCCGTTACATCCAGAGTTGCTGTATGCCCAGAACACAACTACAGGACACCATTTACTCATGCCACACCTCAGCAGACACACTTGTGGTATAGATTATTATATTGTACATGTAGTAATTGAGGGAATGATTCTATAAGGCTGTAACTAATAGAAACGAGATCTGACTGGCGCGCCGGCAGGGCAGGATGACCTAACGAGACAGATAGAGGGAGCAGACAGAGAACGTAAGCGGCCCTTACGTATCTTTAGCCTTCCAGAAGGACAAGTACTAACCGACTAACTAGAGCAAATGTCAAACATGTGGTTGTCACGTAGACGGAAGGTACCGAGAGAGGGGGGAAAAAGGCCCAAAAGGGCTATAAAGGGATAGAGCTGATACATATGGTTGAGCTTCCTCTTGTACATGGTAAATGTATGTCAGAGTGTGACTCCCAGATCGATCTGTGTAAGCAATAAATTTGGACCTGCAACTTCTCCACGTCTCTGCTGTGAATCTCTTCTCATCAATGGACCCGGTGGAGACGGTGAACTCCAACAATGTCTGTGTACTGGACATCACAATTCTGTCATTAAAAATGCCCACCTTACTTCTGTAAAGATATTAAAGCCAGAAGACTTAATATGGAATATGAGGCTAACTTAACCGCAGTGACAGGTTCCTAGTCGTTTTCTCACTACACATATGCTTCTGTTTTGTCCTGTTGTAAATCATTTAATTGTTTGTT
>JAODJU010000014.1:19304560-19327434 GCA_026776725.1 Gnathonemus echidnorhynchus | reverse complement strand
TTTTGGCACCGGTACCGTTTTAAAAGTATCGATTTGGCACCGGTATCGAAAAAACCCCAAACGATACCCAACCCTAGTTGGGTCACTGAGCAACTCAACCCAAAGGGATGCTGGACACTGGCTGACCCTGCTCTCTGACCTCAAGATTCCCTCACTTATGAGTTGCTTTGGAGAAAAGTATCTGCTGGATAAGACAAAGGATCTTAACTAGACAAGACCTGATAACAATGTATCAATAATTTGAGTAGTAGATCATCACTGTAAGGGTACACAGTTTAGGATGGTGAAGTTCCTAATGGATTAGCTCTCTGTAGCTGTGCTTTGCACTCCAGCCTACAGGCCTAACTCCTGTTTGAGGTCCTGGAACACCTGCTGAGATCGACCTGGCAGTTCCCCCTCTGTTGATTCAGCTTAAGATGAACGGGTAACTGTTGTCTCCTGAGTTGCATTCAAAATTCAGCCTCTGTCCCATCAGTTTCCCTGCTTGCCCATAGACGTCCTTCAGGTCGAGACAAGTGCTTTAATATCTATTGAGCTAATCCCAGCTGTTTGAGAAATCACCTGTTTTTAGAAAGGTCCTTGAGAAGTAATAAACCAGGTTTGTTGGAAATGCTTGCCTCTGATATCAGTGGGACAAAGGCAGCTGGAGGAAGTGGAGCAAGGACAGAAGTGGGGGCTGCCTGGGTTCCATTAGTTGAGTTTTACACTGAAACACACTTTTGTTTTTGATGGAAATAAGCTGTATATTCAGTGAAGTGTTTATAGCAGTAGTTCTCCTAACTTTTCCAAATATCACAACTGACCCACTGGATGTCACTCCTCTGCTTGAAAACAGCAAAGTTTAAATTGTCTGGTTCAGACCTTGATTCTGGAACCAGAGTTTGGTTCATACCTTGGTTTTTTTTTGGGGGGGGGGGGTTAAAGAGAAAAAATGGGGAAACATTGGGTTTTAGGCTATTAATCACCAACAATTTGACACACTGAAGAGGGTTGTTTTCCATACTGAGCTAATGAAACCAGCCAATCACCAAAATGACCACATGACACGTGCAGTTGGAAGACAATAAAATAAATTTAATGTGTAATATTTGCAAAATTTTCTGCTTACCCTAACTTTTATAGAAGTAGTTTTGTGATTCGCATTTGTTGTAATGTTAATTTTGAAATGAAAAATGAGTTTTGGGGCTGGCATGGTGGTTAGTGGTTAGCACTGTCACCTCACACCTCTGGGGCCAGGGTGTGTGTGTGTGTGTGTGTGTGTGTGTGTGTGTGTGTGTGTGTGTGTGTGTGTGTGTGTGTGTGTGTGTGTGTGTGTCTTGGTTGATGAACTCCTGGTGCAATATACCTCATGTATGAAGCAGTAGGAGGTTGCTGAATGGAGAGTTTGGATCCAGGGAGTTATGGGATTTTCAGAAGTTCTTCTTTTGCTCACCATTCAGAAAAGGTTTTGCTTAATTGCACGTGGAAAATTTAGTTGCCATTTGCTGCATATTGATTGCAAATGTTTACTATTACTTGGTAAGCAGAAGTTTGCAAAAACTGAATTTTGAATTGCTGAGTTCTCTTGACTGTCCTGACAGACTGTGAAGCAGAAAGCATCATTCAGGGGTTATTCTGCATAATGTATGAGGCATAAAATAGACCGTCAAATACCGTCAAATGGCCCTTCAGCCATTGTTCTGTGTTGTTCTGCGTATATCTCTTTTCTATTAGTAGAATGGTACTCAGTGGTTCAGGGTTGAAGGTTCTTTTATCGTTACGGGTACTCAGTTGAATGAGCTGACAATAAATTCGTAACACCAACATAAACAAACACTTAGCTTTTAAACACTCATGAAGTGCCTTGAGGACCCTGCAGCATAAAGCGTCAGAGCGCTAATTGTGTAATTGTTTAGAAGCCTAATTGCCCATGAGTAAAAATGCCCCTGAATCTTGTGCTCTAAGTGCTCAAGGTCCCGTGTTATCTGCCCGATTACAGGACAGGGGAGCGACGTTGAGAGAAGCGACCACAGGCTGCCTGCATGTCTCTGGCCTGCAATCTGTGCTTGTTTCTTCACCGTGTTGCAATGGGGCTTCGGCCGCATGGGTCCAGCCTCGATAACAATTTTTCATTCTGGGAACGTTTTCCGAACGTTACGATTAATGTATGGAAATGATCAAAGCGCCCAGTTTTCCTGATGTTCCCAGAACGTTTTTCCACTACTACCCTACTATCCCAATGCTATCCTACTACAACAAGACTAATGATAGTAGGGTAAAGGAGGGCTGTGGTGGAAGAGTGGATGATACTGTTACCTTACAGACCTAAAGATCATGGGTTCAAGGCCCGATGCTACATTCATGGTAAATACTTATAACACTTTCAGAAAAGAATGTTTATAAAACAATATTTGTCAAATGCGTTAAAAGGATGTTCAGGTAATAATTTTATCATGCTGACAAAACCTTTGTTAAAATGTGAAACGTGGAGATGACGTTAACATTACAGAAAGAACGTTATTCGCCTACTTTCTGGAGATCTTCACATAACATGGACTAAAGTTCTGGGAACGTTCCCTGTTAGCTGAGAGAAACTCCCATCCCACTCCACTGAATGCAGGAATGTGACGTGGGTCAGTCTGCACGCTCTCCTGAGGCAAGCTCGACACGTGGGATGACTGATCATGAAAACACTGCTCTTATTACAACGCAAAGCATTTACAGATCCCTATGAACTCTCACCTTACCCAGTTCGTTAGGCATGTGGTTTACGTTTGCATATAACTTAGGGCATTTCCACAATTCCAAGCCTGGAGTACCAGAATCCAACACAATTTGCAGATCTCCCTGCTCTAACACATCTTACACAGCTAATTACCAGGCTGAGTAGGTGTGTCTGAACAGGGAAATCTGCAAAAGGTGTTGGATTCCGACCCTCCTTGGGGAACCTTGGCTTAAGGGCTGGGGTTTCTACTCATTGTCAATGTGTCTGTAATCTAAATAAGGGAGGTAGAGGAGAGAACAGCAGCATTTAGGTCTCTGAGACTCTGACAGCATTACTGGATATGTCCAAATGACAAACCTAGTTGAATCTCGATCTGAATATGAATTATTTACACTGTGAAGGTTAGCATTGGTCTGCACCCCTGAGTTAACACAGGACAGTGTAGGTTGTCTATTGAGATGATGGTTCATGCATTTTCCTTGCCTGGTAGATGCCCACAGATCTGTTTCAATTTTAAAATCACCATAGTATGCAAAAGCAGGGTCGAAACAGTTAACAAAGGCATGTTATATTGGTGGTAGTTTTGTGTTGAATGGTATGTTTTTGACGTCTTAAATTTGATTAATTGGATGTGCTATGTTTTTTCCACAAAGTAAATCCGTAGTCTGTCTCCCTGTCATACTAAAGGCCCATGGTCCATTGGTGCATTTAACGTAATAACGTAAGGCTATTAACAACAAGTTCTTTCTTTGTCTCTGCGGAATGTTCAGCATCCATGTCCCAGAGCTTTAAGTGCTTAAATGCAGCCAATTGGCAAATGTTTTGGAAAATGTACTTTTATTTGTGCACCTGTATATACTCAGATTTTTATGTTTTTTCTGCTGAACCACAACTTCCTGTGAAAAAGACACTATTTTTGTAGTTGTTTGTTTTTTTGTGGAGTCACAAGTATCTTTGTTTTTCGTGGAGATTTATTTTGAATGGCTCATGCACAGCATTTTCTGAATCTCTGAGAAGCACGTATAGGGTTCTGCAAAACAGTGAGAATCATTTAACACTCACAGCTTCAACATGTTACACATGCGGTATGTTTACATTTCTGTGATTCTGCAGAGGTATAGAACCATAGTGGCGCTGTGATCTACCTCTTCATTTAAAAATCCTGTCAAAAAACAAATATTGGATGTCGTTTCCATGCAGTACATTACGTCCAAGTTCATTTATTTCAACAAAATGGACAATGGCAGTTCTTAACTTGCCAGCGATTACCACCGGAGCTTTATCTTTCCAGTGCCGAGTTTGCGTTCTGCATCTTCTCTGTGTGTTTGTGTGCCTGATTCCTCATAGTCCAGGGACATATGGTTTTGATGAATTGATGTCTCAAGAAATTGCCTTTTATTGGTCTGTATGAGTCTCTGTCTCTGAGATACTGGATCTCTCCAGTACATATTCATATAGGCATTTATTTCCCTAACCGGTTGCTGAATTTAAGTTAAATTTTATGTTGTTGAATTCAACTCCCAAGAATATTGTCCTGCTTGTGCGCATGTTTTTAAAGATTTCCTGTATGACTCATTTCTAAATTCTCATTCTGACGTTTAGTTTCATTGCGAGATCTCTATGCCTCCTTTCATCATTTCACAATGCTCTCCCACACTCTAGTCGCACAAAAAAGTGACCAAAAATAAACCATTCTCACTACATACAAACCACATCTTCACCTCAGGAATCATCTTGTTTTCATTTGAGCAAACTGAGGTCTTCTGACGTATTTACATAAAGTTCTTTAAAATCATAAAAATTTATGACCATTGCTCATTTTAAAAGGTTGCCAAACAGTCCATTAGATGAGCGTTATTTATTCGCACTTTTCCTTCCCTGTGTAATGTTATTTTTTGCATATCCTTTCAGATTCCCAAAGCCGTCCTAGGTCGCTTTAAATAATGCCAGTTACATCACTAAACCAGTTTACTTTTCCCTGTAGAAGCTGTAGTGTTTTTGAAATACCAGTGGGCAGAGGGATAGGTGAGTCTCTTCCTGTTTGCGATTTGAAAGTTCCCCCCTCCTATTTACGGAGGTTTTGCGCAGCATGCCAAGAGGATGTGATTATCTATCCATGGTGTTATCCCAACACTAATTTTCCCTAGATGTCCATGATTTTGATTTAGCTAGGAGAAGCCTTAGCTGTCTTTAAACAATGAATGAATCGCCTACCCATCTTTTTCTCTATGAGATCCTCGTGTATGATCTGTACAGCTTCCCGCGGACTGTAGAAGCGTGTCTGTCATGCGTAGATTCTGGGAAGGTGCTGTTGGTGAACACTGTGTCAGTGTTGGCATCTTGGTATTCTGCGGCTCTTTGGCTGCTCCTAAATGGTCCAGATTAGGAGCTCGTGCTACCGGGGTGGACATCTGATTACCCCCCTCCCCCCCAAACATCCCCGTTGGTTTCTGTAAGTGGCTAATGAGCTCCAAATGACTGCTGTAGGTCAGCATAGTTCCTGTTTTGGAGATGGTAGAGATGACAGTGGCTCTGGAATGCACTGTGTTTACATGCAGGCCTCTCTGGGACTGACATAGTGTACCTGAACTCTTCCATGTCCTGCCCATTCTGCTGTGCAGTAAACAGCTGACGTCCTGTCAGTGATCCGGCTTCAGCCTTCACTGCAGCTTTGGGGTCCATCTTGATTGTATTCTGAACATTCCCCCTCCAGACTGTGAGTTGATCTGATCTGCTTATGAGTTTCTAGTTGTTCACACTTTGCTAGTCACCATGTCTGCTCTCTGCAGAGTGTCGGTCTGTCAGACAGGAGAGGCAAAGGCTGAGCTTCAGAGGGGCAGATATTCAAGGACTGGTATGGCAGGGGAAGTATTAGGGTGACAGCGGTAGAGATGGATTGCTGAATACACAACATTTATACCTCTCCGGGCTCCATGGTTTGTGTGTGCGTGTGTGTGGGGGGGTAAAACTTGTAGTAAAACTTGTACTTTCCCTACTTTTGGGGACATCTTTTGAGGTCCCCATTTGGGTAACCTCGGTTTTATAAAAATTTGTGAATGCAATCAAAAAAGTAAAAGTGCCAAAAGTCTTGTATTTTGGTTGGTTACTTATGGTTAAGGTTAGGGATGGGTGGGGGTTAAGGGTGTCATGATTGGGATTGGGGTTTTTCCCATAGAAATGAATGGACGGTCCCCATTTAGATAGGAAGAGCAACTTTTGCATGGACACTACAAGCAGCTCATAAGACCGCACACTATTTTGTCATATAAATTGTTCTGTCACTTTGATTTGTGTCCTAGCAGCAAGGAAGCCTCATCACAAGTAAGCAGGTACAGAGGCTCCCTCTGCGTTCCGAGGAATGAGTCTCTCTCTTCTTCCTCTGCTGGCTCCACCTGAGTCAGTGTGAGGCTGGTAGAGGTACTTGAAGAGAAATGTGTCAGTTAAAACTCACTGCTGTCCTGGGAGTATCGTAAGGCTGGGATGGTAATCCGACACCACATCTGGCTCTGACTCCCCTGCCGCTCCTCTCTCAGCTGGCTGGGGCCAGTGCTGAGAATCCACCCGGCCCACTCAACAGCGCCTGCTGTTCCTGAAGGGGTGCGGGGAGAGATGCAGCAGGAGCATTTCCAGGCCGTGCCGATCACGGGGGCTGTGAAGGGCGCCCGAGGCCCCCGGGACACGGGGCTGAGCTGCGTTAGCTGGAACTTTCAAGAACCAGCCTCTGCAACAAAGATCTGTCTTGTTTCATCATTCCTTTACTGGTGCTGCATGCCGTAATTTTCACACGAGGCCCTCTGCTGCGGTGGACAGACTATATCCTGCTGCTCAGGCGGGTATTTTGCGACAACATCCATGTGCAGTGTTCCTTTCTGGATCTTAAAGATGTTTGCTGCTTGTTTGAGTGCACTTGCGGTGAGCTCTGCAGTACGTTAGGGATCCAGTTGCTGATTCATCGGTCAGCACTGCAGTCCGCTGATCGGCTTCTCGTGCTGGTGAGAGATGCCAGTGTTCAGTGCCGGGTTTCAGCAATCCTCTGTCCAGCAGTCCCGAAGGAAAGCTCCGCGGGACTTTGTCGAGCGTAGTAACAATGCATGCGTAATCCCATTGTTATTCCGTGGCCTCCCTCTGGAAGCAGCTCCTTCCTGTGGTGGAGAAAGCCCGCTAACTGGGGCGAGTGCCTGCATGTGATGAGGGGAGTGGCACACAGGCATGCTGGTGACATCATCGCTTAGCTATCTGGCTGGCAGCCAATCCTGGCCTCAGAACCATCATTTCAAATGTATCATTTTTTCAGTAATGTTTTCTCCTCTAAACATAGGATTCAGAATGTATTCATGGTCAACATTTTACTGGCTAGATTTCATATTTTTTTGATAACAACCAATCAAAGGGGCATCTTAAAGCTATATTACTTTTCATACTGAAATGACTGGTATACAGAGGCTGCATTGCATTCCAGATTTGAAAGACGTACGGTGACCTAGCTGTACGCTGTTATAATTCTAATTCTTTTTTGAACACTGTCGTCATCTGCAGTCAGGCAGCAAAGAGCACTAGCTAGACCGTGGGTGATAAGCAGCGAGGTGTGGATTGCCAAGAATATTCAGCCCGCAGAAATGGTCACATGGTTGTTAGAATGCAGGGTGCAGCCCTTTGCTTTGAAACTTGTGTTTGCTTCTACCCTGTCATTTTAAAGGGAAAGTCTTATCTAAAATGATATATATGAAATAAAGTTTATCATTTCTCTCCAGATAATGACCTGTTGTCCTCAGGAAGACTGCAAATCTGATTTTTCAGAAACTGTCAAAATTTTTCCAAATTTGAATGTCAAGTCAGTGGCAGGATGTGTTGTACCTGATTTTCTCCCCTTTATTAATGTACTTTGTGTCTCCTGTTGCTTTGTCACCATATGAAGAGGTTACAAATATGCTCCAACGGGCCCTGAGAACTTGGAAATGTCTTATTGTTTATAGGTTTCTGCTCACCATTTGACAGCTGATATTGCAAGTGAATATAGCGTAATGTTACATTAATTGCAGTATTGGTTTTATTAACAGTATGTCAGCGATTTATGTTGCATGACGTGGGCCCATGGTCTCTCGTGCGGATTCTACATTATGGCTGTCTCTGGGCCATACAGAGTGCTCCTCTATACTTCTGACCTCTCCTGAAAACTGAAAAGAGTGTGAAGCCGTCCTTAACCTTTCCCAAGCTGTCACCCAACCCAGTGGGACAAGCTGCTTAGCTCTGAACAGCCTGAACTCTGCAGCTTTTCACTGAATTGTGTTGAATCATACAGAATGTTACTGTGCTCGAGTTCTGCCCGGTTTTCATAAAACTGCTATAACTGGTGAAATCTACTGAGCTCTGACGACCGACCTTCATGAAAAGCAGCGGTCATTATGATTCTGAATGCTTGCTAAATGATCCATTATCAAGTCACACTTTTGAAAGAATGTAATGAATAGATATATAGGTGATCGTTCTTCAAGGCGGTTGTCTCTTATTAGTTTCTAAAAATATGATTCTCTCTTTGCAATGAATCCTTGGACCTTTAGATATCTTCCGCTGAACATCTCCACATGTTTCTCGTAAAGATTTTCTCTCCTTCTCATCTTTCGGATGTCTAGCACCATAAATGATGATCAAGAGAACCACGGCGGCCTTTTGTTTTGAGAGTAGGGGTGAGAAGGTAATTGAGTTCCGCCCCATACACGCTGCCAGTTGTTTCTGAATAAACATTAAGAAGAATCCTCTGGAACAATGGAATATGTTTAGCATAAAATCTCTTGCACTCTCTATTATTTTGATGGGTCACCTAAACATATCACCATATCAAAAGCTATCAAGCTCGTCCACAAATAGGGAATCTGAACCTAGGATTTTCTTTAAAAAGTGAGATTTATGTGTTATGTTTCTGTATGGTTCTTTAGCTAAATGACAATCTTTTGTCTTGAGAGCCCCTGCTCTGCTAAAATGATCATAATTTATCGGAATACATAAAATGGTAGACTTTGCATTCCGTCAAGAACCATAACAGGCATTAAAAGTGACATTTTTATGAGGAAAATATGCAGAGACCATAATTCATCTTAGTCGAAGTTGCCTGGTGAGCTTTGCTGGAAGCAGAGTGGTCGAGACGCAGGGTGCAAGGATGCATCGTGATGAATTGATTACTAAGCTGGCAATTCAACTGTGTCTGTAATGTCAGAATTGATTTTTAGGGGCAAAATTTTCCTACTTATAAGTTGTGCGAATTTCCAAAATGCAGGATGGCAGGGAAAGTTCATTAACGTTAATAAAAGAAGTGCTACCTGACGATTTTTGCGCTACGACACCTTTTGGAAGCTGACCACTGTTTTGTAGTACAGAATACTCTCTCATAGTTAAGATAATCTTTGCTCAGCAACACTGTTTTGTAACGCAACAAAGTCGTTTTTTTTGCTAGCTGCTTTAGCCATGGTCAACAATCACATTATCGGCATTGGTTCAATGGATCATTCTCGGCTGATATTTAAACTTGAGTAACATGCAAAGTTAGCAGCATCAGAGCTAAAGACACAGCTACTAAAATAATGGAGAGGGTCAGTGCGTTGGACGACCAGCTGTTTTACATAGTGAAGGATGAAGGTTCTGATCAGCTCATTCACCACTTACTGGCTTGCGACATGTTTACAGTTCATTAGTAAATTGCTGCAGGTTAACGTTTTATTTTCCAAAGAATAAAAAACAATGTAACATCATTCCAGTATTCTGCTGCAAGCTCAGCAACCCCCCCCCAATCAGGTAGCACTTTCCTGTTGTGTTTTTCTAGTTCACTAGTTTTCAACAAAGTTAAAAAAGGTTTAAATTGAAGTTAAATAATTGATTAATGAAATCGAATTGTGTTACAAATTAAAGATTTTGGATACATTGAATTGTTGCCTCAATAATCGTGATCCGATTGAATCTCCTTGGGGCCAGTGATTTATACCCCTCATTCAGGCACGTCAGTTTTAATGGCTTTAATGGATTTGGTAGAATTCTCCAGCGGCCCTGCAATTCACTGTGTAGTGAGCATCAGATAGTCTCAATACATTGCTTACATTGCTGGGCAGGTCTTTATCTGTTAAATTGTACCAGTAAGAGAACTAACAGCTAACCACTGCACACCACGACACCAGAATTTAAGAGCATATCTGGTAGATCTGTGTAGTCAGGAGGAACCTGCAGTACAGAGGGTTCTGGTTCTGATCCAGCTGTGTGGGTTATTGTTACATGGATGGAGGCTGGAGGGAGAATGTCCTTCAAAATGCAAGGACTTGGTGGGATGATTTTAGGTTAAGTGTCTACTCCATACTAGAAAGACACATTCCACAGTCTGAGGTACCAACTCACATCCATGCTCTTCCCAGAATGCACCTTGAACTTGCAGCAGGCTAAAGCTAATAATTTCAGATTTTCTAAATAGGTAGAGAGGATAATAGGATCAGGAGGTTGGGTGGGTTTTTATATGTGTTGTGTTTCAGAGTGATATTGAAAGGGTAGTAGGCTAAATAAGTTGGCCTGTTTTTGAGGATTATGATTTAGGCTTCTAGAAACACTCTGTATCAGGGTCCTTGCCCAGGAGGGGGGGGGTTGGGCTCTGCAGGCTTCTGACAATTTAAGGAATCACCTGGACCATAAATCACTGCCTATTGCTTCTTTTTACAGTGAAAGTTGGGAAAGCTGTTGCACGAAAGCCTGTTTGGCCTAAGACTTAGTATCCCTGCAGAAGACAAACCCCCCCCCCCCTTACCCTAATCTTCTAAATAGGGCCAATCAGTCCATTAGGCGGCAGAGGCGACCACTTAGGGCACCAGCTTTTGAGGGGGCAAGAACCAGCCCTTTGGTGTGAGCTGTAAGAGCTGGAAAACCCACACAGCAGCATTTCACTGCACTGCTCACTGCACTGCTCACTGGACTAGAGTGACACACTGTTCCTGCCTGATTATATTTAAGCATTTCTAGTTGAGAGTAATATCTGGACTTTAAAACTTGCAGTATTTTTGGACAATTGACAGTTACAGACTATTACAACTGCAGGTAATTTGAGTGTGCAGTCATATTTCACAGCCATGCACAGTAATATAAATAAATGCTGGAATGGGTAGGAGTTCGAAACACAGGAAGGATTCAAACAAGAATAGATTGCCTATAGCCTACACTCTGTCTTGCACAAAATGTGGGTGAAACGCTGTCCCACTCTGCAGCAACAGGATCAGGATGAACACAGATGGCATCAAAACTTTCAGAAAGCTGTATGTTTTTTTTTTTTCTTGAAATATGGCAGAAACGTTGTGACAAACTTTTATTTGAAATCTTATGTGAAAGTCCACTACAAATTGGCCAAGTACCAGTAGGGGGCACCCAACACCACGCATTCTGTTGGTGACTGGTTTTCTCACCATCTGCCAAAAGAAGCACCAACATGACATGGTCGTTGGCCGATAGTTGCCCCAGTAAGGGGCAGAACAGGGTTCCCTATTAAGGATTTAAGCCAGTGTTCCACAGGAGCTCAGGATAAAGGAACTGGCAAACAAGAATCTGAGGAAATCTCCCCTGAAGGGACTACTGCCTCCTAATTAACACTTCTGAATATTTTAAATAATTTTAATATACAGTTTTAATTGCTCCTCGAGGGGTATTTGCCTGCACCTTTGTCTCCCATCCCTCCTTGCATGCCACTCTGATAGTGGATGCAGAATCGACAAGATGCTACGTTACCTGGGGGCTCACCTGTGAGCCAGCGAGTGCCCAAATAGCCAAATGGTGCAGAAACTAGTGCAGATGTCCCTTACATGGGACCAAGATGTCATCGCCAGTTTGTGTACAATCTCCCAAAATGTCTAGTCTGTCTCTGGCCCTTGCTGAGGATGACATTGAGGTACCTCTCTGTGTTTGTGCACCCTGCTGATAGGGAATGCTGGGAGTCGGTGTGGCTGGCCCACTGCTGGCTTCAGGTGGAGCGCCACACACTGCAATAAGTGGTGAAAAGGTAGCTCTGGCCTCCTTCCTATACACCCTCCCCCACATTGAGTTGTGCCATTCTGAAGACCCTCCAATCTCTGCTGAAATGCTTAATACCATTAAGTCGTTAGTCTTAGTTAGTTAATAAGTCGTTAGTCTTAGTCATTGCCTTGCTCCGGCTCCTGAAGGCCGGGCCTGACAAACCAACAGCAGCCCAGCAACAACACACTCAAGACTCACCCCTATGACCAGGACCTGAAGTTAACCAAAGTGTGGAGTCTATGGTGATCTGGAACCACCTCTTTCTGTGGAATGAGCCCATTCCTTGTGAAACTGTGGGCAGGCCTCAAAGCCTGGATGACTAGCTGAGTACTGCAGGGCAAACTGCTTCACCCCCTAATCTGCAGGCTTTGGGTACAGGGTTACCTTGGGTCAACCTTGCATGGATCTTGGCAACATTACCCTGCCCAGTTAGTCATCTATAATCCCCCCTCCCTTGTACTCGGGAATGTGAGGAGTGACCCTAGTGCCTCAGCATACATTTTGAGCCCATTTTGGGGGAGTAGCTTATCAATCAGGGTGGAACCTGGCCTGCCAGTGCCCTCTGGTAGGGTGGGATGACCTGGGTTTAAAGAGAAAAGGTCTCTGTGCGTGATCTCAGCAGTTTGACCCCGGCCTCAGCAGAACAGTGACATATCTGAGGACCGTTGAGCAAGGCCCTTAACCCCCAGCTCCAGCGGTGCCGCACATCCGCTGGCCCTGCACTGAGACCCCTAAGCTATGGAGAGCAGGATGGGTTTGGTGAAGAGAAGAATCCCAATGTACCTGTACTCTATGCTAGAACAGTCCATGGAAATGAAGATGGCTCCTTCTACATGCACTGTCTGCGGGCTGCCATGGTCCCATACCCCATGTGTCCTCCTTCCCTTGTGCATCTTGCTTGGTGGCTCAACATGTTGCTTATGGGGTTATAATGTGATGGGTTATAATGTGATCTACTGGGGGCACCCACAGTTACTGGTTTCCTGAGCTTTCGCCAAAAGGAGTAGTAACCAGACCTAGCTAGCTAGTGGCTAATAATTGCCACCAGGACAAGAAGAGGACAATCGTCCCTAGAAAGATTTAAAGCCCATCCTAAGTACAGGAGCTTTAGCTGTGTTCTCTGTACAGATAAATCTAAGAGGATTCCTGTCCTGAAGGAGCTACTGCCTCCCGTTACTTTTGTATATTTTCTCCTAAATGAACATTGTCCCTCAAGGAGTATTCGCCTGTACGCTTGTCTCCTGTGCCTCTTTGCTCACCGCGTACTTTTGATATTTGGAGTTTGCATGTGCTCGCAATGTCATGTGGGTTTTCTCCTAGTACTTCAGTTGTCTCTTGCAGTCCAGAGACGTGCAGTTAGGTGATTGGCATCCAGTGTTGTCCCTGGTGTATATATGTGTATTCGTCCTGTGATCAAATGGTCATCGTGTTTCCCTGCCTTAGCCTGAGTGTCAGACACAAACTTGCAGATGAAGATCTATTTTCAGAGTTTAATTCTGAAAGCTATATTGCAAATCCGGCCTCAGAGTCTAAAATTCAGTTATGCAATGTGCTAAGTGGGTGCTTGGGGTACAGTGAATGGCTGGGGAGTAACGGTAGTTGTGATTGAATGACAAACCGGCTGTCACTTCTTACACTGGCCCAGGTGGTATAAGCTGCACTCCAAGTCAGGGAAGCGTGAGAAGGAGCGGGGTGAGGTCCAGGTGACCGTCCAGTTCACCCGCAACAACCTGACGGCCAGCATGTACGACCTTTCCATGAAGGACAAGCCGCGATCCGCCTTGGGCAAGCTGAAGGACCGCGTCAAGGGCAAGAAGAGGGGCGACGCCGAGACCAACTCCGCAATCGTGCCCAGGGGATACGCCGCCCTTTCGGGCTCGGGGCGCCTCACGGGCGACGGCGGCGACGACGAGGACGGCGAGGAGGGGGCCTTGACCCGAAAGGGCAAGATAAAGGGCTTCTTTGGGAAGGGGAAGTTGCGGAAGACGTCAGACACGCGCTCCAGCACGTCCCTGACCTCCGAGGGGAGCACGTTGTCCTCGCCCGGTGGCAGCCTGAGTCCCACGGCCGGTATCAGCATGGTGGTGTCTGATCTCTCCAACTCCCCCAGCAACAGCAGCAACCTGACGGCAGACAACAGCCCTGGTGAGGACGTGCCTGCAGGACTCTGTAAGCTGTAGTCAGTGATTCGCACGTAGTCCTATATCACCTTGGCTACTAAAGCAGCAGCGTTTTACTCGAACACTATTCTTTTTTCATAGTAGTAGCATCAGAGCATAACACTATTTATTATGAATTACTTGTGCATATTAATGAAGGCCTGTAAGTCAGGGTTATAAGCTAGAAGTGATTTTTAGTGTTCAGAGGCTCAGAATGCATGAGATTTTTATAATATTGATGTACAGGCAGATCCCTGTTTTCAAAAGAGATCCATTCCCTAAGTCTATCTTTAGGTTGAATTTGTAGGTAAGTCTGAATAATTGATAATACAGTCCATAGTAATTATTATTATTTAAGTATAGAAAACTATATGTGGCACTGAACTGTACCTCGATTTGATGAACCGTTGCTGCATAATGTTCATTATTGCGAACCATTGCATTAAAACCCCAATTTTTAATGTAATAGGCTTTAGGGCAGTCTGTTTGTAAGTATGAGTCTTCTGTAAGTCGGCCATTCTTAACCTGGCGACTGCCTGTACTCGTGTGGCCTTAAGATAAGCATGTCCTGATATGGGGAGGGAACCACAACCTGTAGGAATGTGAATGGTGTGATGAAGCCCTCCCCCTCTCCTCTGCCCTCCCAGTGCACACTACACAGCCCTCCCCGCTGCTGATGACCCACAAGAGGGCATTCAGTGACGAGGCCAGCAAGGTGACACCCTTCCTGCCCTGGCCCCGTGCCGTGGAGAACCTGAAAGCGCAGAGCACGGCGCTCTCACGCTCCACGCTGTGCATCAACGGCAGCCACATTTACGGAGGCGAGCCGGCCGTGCCCCGCAGCGTCAGCGTCCTGCAGACCCGGCTGGGCCTGCTGGACAAGTGCTCGCCGCTCTCCCGCTCGCTCCAGAACCTCACCCGCCGCAGCGAGGACCCCGCCAGGGCCGCGGGGGCTGTCAGGCGCTGGTCTTTCGACAGAGGCGGAAAGGAGGAGAAGTCCGTCGTGGCCCCTGCGCCGAAGCAGCCAGACGGGGGCCTGGAGGAGCAGGTCCAGGGGCAGGTGGCCCCCGCGGCCGCAGTGGTAAAGCCAGAAGCTGCCAGTGAGGAAAAGAAACCGAAAAAGAACCTGTTCTCCCAGGGAAAGAGCGATTCCACTGGGAAGGGAACAGACTTGGGCAAGGGCCAGACAACCCAAAGTGCCCCCACTACCGAGGAGAGACACAGGGGCTGGTTTGGCACCAAGGACCCACAGAACAAACCAAGGTAAGTGTTTGCCCTTCCTGTCCTGGGTTTTTAAAGGTATCCACCTCTGGGGTAAATCCTCTTAGCCAGTAGCAGACCTTCAGGTGAGTAAATAGGGCATTAAGAGATGCAAAGCTAGATACTGTAAAACATCATAGGATTATAGAGGCTTCATATTTAGGTTAAATCAGATAAATGGATAAACAGGCGATTGATACATTGTTCTTTACACACCAACGCTATTAATTTTAAATTAGTAAGTCAAAGGTAAGTACACTAAGTACACAATATGGATATTAAATTTAACTTCCCAAAAGTTTTTATTTTTTTTAATTTTAGCGTTATAAACTGTATCTTCATTTTTTAATTACTAATTTCTGCTAATAATGACGGTTTACCTTGTAAATGTAACTAGGACAGTAGCAGAAGGGAGACCCTGTATCAGGACAGACGTATACGTGGATTAAACACTGAATCTATGTGTTTCCCTTAAGAGGGCGACATCCTGAACGTGAGCCAGTCGTTCCTGATAGAAATTTTCCAGTCGAATGCCCACGAGGCAGTCATTCCCAGATAACATTTTCTGCAAAGTTTTCCTTGTAAAGATGGCATCTACTGCCTAAAATGGCCAGAATACGTTCAAATGGTTATCATAATAAGAAGAATCTGAAGATTTATTTATTATGTAGACGGGGGTGTTGTGGAAAAGCTCTCGCAGGCCTACATTGCTGTTCAAAGCATGTGCTTTGATTGTGGGGTTCTTCAGGATTAGGGCCTGGCTTGATTATCTCTTATTCCATAATTGCTCATTTGCTGGCTTTTTGTGGTTTTACCGAACCCCATGTCCTGTGACAGCAGGCTGGGAAGCCCCTGGAGCTGAGAACTCTAATCACCTGCTGAGTTTTATGTTTAAACTACGATACATCAGATCCCTGTGTATGGTAACTACATACATGGATAATTGCACTTGCCTTCTGATGTACTGTATAGGTAATGACTGCAGGGTGTAAGTGAAGGTGTTGAGGAAGTGCCCCATGTTCTGGGACGTAAGACAGATCCAGCCTGAACAGTGCCAACATCTGCAAATAGCTGGATTTTAACACCACTGAATATGGGGTTGGACAAACCAATGTTTCCCGACTCATCTATATTTTTATTGTGATAATTTTGGGAACTGTGCTGTACTGCAGCAAGTTTTGAATATTTTCCATGTGGAATGGAGACTTTCATTGTTTATGTTGTCAGATATTTCATGTGGGTCCGATTCCAGTCCCTTTGTTCCAAACACAGTAATATTCTAGGGGTTGGTTCCCAGGTCATTAGAGTTCTGCTTTTTCTTTGTAACTGATCGTAGGCGTCGGGGTATTTGGTTCCCACTAACAAAAACACTAAATTAAAACTGAAAGATGAAAGATAACCTCCTGTGGTATTCAGAAAAATCTTCAGTGAGATTCTATGGAGTTTCTGTGACTGGGTTCTGCATTCTTATGTAGTTCCTGATCTTGTCTCTGTCGTCAGTTCAGCTGGCTGTTTTGTCTGTGAGAATATACTATTTTTAATAAGACCCAGCTAGGCATCATTAATGGTATGTTTGCATGGTTCTGGACTCGTCCGTAGAAGACCTGGATCACACTGCTAACTTTAAGAGCCTTTGAGTTTTTGTTCTTGCTAATTTGGTGTATTGAAATCATCTCTGCATGCTGCTTTGAGATCCAGACATCTTTCTCACGTGGTGTTTTAAACCATCTCTTTATTTCACAGTACCAGGCAACTGCCTCATCACTGTGATCATATTTAAACAAATTTGACATTTCTGGAAATATTACATTTGAAGTACAAAATGATTTTACTCAGATTTAAAAGATGTGTTGAGCATTTGCCTCCCTTATGAGATCGTAAAATGAAGCCTGATGAAATATAACTGAAAGAAGGTCACTATCTCTTTGGTCGCTTGACAAATTTTTGGCTTGAAATGGCTTTGTCATGCCTGTCCCTTTTTTTAGCTCCGTAATCTTTTCTGCAATCTCAGTTTTGGCATTTCATTCTTTCACTTGAAATACAGCTAAATGTTTGAAATTGAAGACGACCTCTTGTTGCTTACTGTAAACCTGAATCTAAAACAGCGTGACTTATCTCAAAACAAACATATTAAATAGACTTGTATCTGTTACTGCTAACTCCTTCAATATTTCAGTATTGATTAGAGCTTACCTATCTAGAACCAAAACAAATACGTCTAATAAAAGGTTTCTGTTATACTAAACTCAAAGTTTGTATGCTTCTTATAAACACCCACCGCACAATGTGGAATGAATCCTGTAAAAAATGAATCGGCTTACTCAATAGTGCACAAAGAGACCTGAAAAGCAGAAATGTACCACATCAGCGATCAGAAAGCTAAGTAGATTCTTCACAGAGCGGTACTGATATTTTCTGTTTCAGAGAGACGTATTTAACCTGTCTACCTGGGGCGGCCATGTTGTCGCCCCTTACTTACTGCAGACCTTCTCTAAGCTGGTTGGCTTGTCCGTGGCTCTGATCTGACTAAGAGGACTGTCTGTGCCCTTCCCTCCACAGCCCGGAAGTGTCTCCTAAGGTAGAAACCAGCACAGATGTGCCCTTTCACCCCTCACCTCACTCCCCCAGTCACCTTTCCTCCAGTCCTAGTCCTGCTCCTGCCCCCAGCCCGACTGCCCTGGGCAGCCCCCGCCATGCTAACCCCTTCACCCCTTCACCGGCTACCCCCCCGATATCTCCCTCAAACCCCTTCTTCACCCGTCTACAGTGTAACCCTTTCTTTGAGGAGCTTATAGCTGACCAGGCTCTTAAAAGTGTATCGCCTGCTCCCTGCCCCCCCAATTCTCCCCTCTGGCCTTCTTCACCTCCCCCCAACTGGCCTGGTACCTGTCCTTCCAACAATAACACCCAAGTCCTGCAGGAAAATATTGCCTCCAAGAGGGACCGTCCCATAGGTGTCTGCAGACAGCAGTCCCTACCTGAGCTGCTCCCGAGATCTCCCGCTTTAGCCGCTAACCTGCCCCCCAGCTTGCCTGCCACGCGCACCATGTCTACCGAGTGGGACGACTCATTCGAAGCCTTTGCTGCCAGCAGGCTGAGGTCACAGAAAACCCCGAGCCCTCATTCGCCGTCCAAAGCGCTGTCCCCTCACAGGACAAACAGTCTCCCTCGAAGCAGACCGGCGTGCCGCATTAAGGAGGAGACGTCTGCGGACCTCGAGCCTGACGGGAAAGCCCCCCCGCTGCCCCCACGCAGACCCGTCAAAGAGGTGCGACCAGACAGCTGGTTAGACCGAGCCGAGGAGCTGGCAGTGAAAAAAGAGGCACGCTTGTTGTTCCAGACAGATGTAGCGTCCATGCTGCACCAGAAGGGGGTGGATTATGGGAGAATGATGACCTCTCCTTCCCAGCAGCCCTCATCAGATACAGAATTATTCACAGGAGGAGGTACAAGCAGTTGCCCTAGTAGCTGTAGTCCATCCCCTTCGAATTTACTGAACAGCAACACCACAGAGACCACTGGACACTACAACAGTAGTCTGGAGACAACTGGAAGTAAAGCTGAAAACTGGAAATCCTCACCTGAGGACAAATGTATTTCTGAAAGTAATTTGGATAATCTCAATAACTTTAAGTCTGAAGCCTTTGAGGGAGAATCTGAGAAACCTTTAAGTGTTAGTAGTCCTGGTTTTGCTGAAGTATCGAAGAAAGATAAAACTATTTCAGCTTTAGAGCTTTCCATAAATACACCTGAACTCCAGAGTGACACACTGAGCCAATTTGTCACTGAAGTGGCAGCAAATAAATCAGATGTCGTTGGAGGAATCCAATCTCACAAACTCTTAGAAGCTACCTTTAAAGACTTAGATGTTATCACAGATATTGCATGCAAGAAAACTTCTAAAATTGCCACTGTTTATCCAAGAACTAATAAAATGACCAACTCACTTTGCCCGGCCTTACAAGGTCCCACTACAGATCTCGAAGGTCTTCCCAAAACAAAAGAAGTCAACAATAACTACCAAAATATAGTGGCTTCCAGCGCTGTTCCTGGGACCATCATTACTGAAAGTTACTCCAAACCTTCAAGTTCTTTTGCTGAGATCTGCACAGAATCTAGTGCTATTGAAAGCATTTCTCTTGAATTTATGTCAGAAATGTACAGAAATGCAGGTGAAACGTCTGTTGTGGAGCCAGATTTGTCTGTTTCTGTAAAACATATGAAACTCACAAATAACCTTGTTTTGCATCCTGCGGATAAATTCCAGCCGGCATGCAATTTGACAAGGGCAACTGAAAAGGAACCAAGCTTGGGAAGAGCACCCAGCCTGACCTCAAGAGCTGAAGTGAATCCAGATAAACAACTTCAATGTTCAGTGCTTGACTTTCAGCACAATGACATGAACCTCAATGACTCAACTTTGCCAATTATGCATTATAATAACACTTTTAAAGGAAATGCTAAAGACATTTTTGGAAATAATAATGTCGCTAACACGTTAACCTTTGATTGCTCTGAAACAAATCTGCCAGCTCCTGTGAACTCTGATTTCTTTGTAGTTAACCTCAATACTGCCAAAGAACATGGGTTCTCTGAGGCAACAACAAATGAGGAATTTGAAAACTCCTCGAGGAAGGACAATTGCAATGAGACGGTGTCTTTGAATGCTACGTCTGTACCTCCTCTGGAAGAGCCTTCATCTGGAACAATAGAAGGTTCTACTAATGAGTTCCAAATTTCAAACAGACCCTCCAAAGACACTGTGATAAGGAAAGAAGAAGGGATCCATGCATCTAAGCCACCCAGACTGTTCAGCAGTCTCCCTGTGATGGAAGATAAGGATACGTCGCAAAGCAAGGAATTACATGCCAAAGGGTCATATCCTGATGAGCATTGTCTCAGAAGCCAGATGATGAGTGCTGCAAGGGACGTAAATGAACCCCTTGGAAGGAGGGTTCATTTACAGCCGCCTCTTGAACAGCAGAGAGACGAATGTTCTTCACCTGTTACATTGAGTCTTGCCTCAACAGTCTCCCAAGACCAAGAAATAACCCCAGAATCCCGTTTTGTCATGACTGAGTCAAAACACGACCATAAAGAATGTACTCCAACGGAGCAGCCGCCTTCAGAGAGTACAAAGGAGAACAGCTTTAAAGACCTTCACGCCAAATTAGCCCCCGACTGCAGAAGCCTCAGAGACGACTTTCCTTCTGGAGATCTTCTGCATGTCCGTACCCACCAGGCTTCCTCTACCTCCTCCCCAGTAGCTAAAACTAATTCCCAGCCTGCCCTCTCTCCCTCTCCCATCCTGCCCCTCATGACTGTGAGGCCATCAGAAGGGACCGCCAAGGTCGCCGCCCCCTTCTCCACTGTCCTACCACTGATTGGTGCAGCGCACACGGTTTTGCCCGAGGAGACACAGCCGGCTTCCAGCATCCTGTCCCGTCATGAGAGCAGGTGAGACAAACATCTAGCTTAGAAGACGGTCCAACACTCCCTCATTGGTGACTAGACCATCCCACTCATTTTACCTGCACACCTCATGTTATACTATAGTAATATCAGTGTATTACAGCTATCATTTTACAGAGGGGCAGGAGGGGCCCTCACAGGAAGTAAAGCATTAACCTTATTGGCTTGAATAAAACACTTCACTAACAAATGACCTTAAACAGCATTGCAGGCTGCAGAGCTGAATGAACATACTGTATTTCCAGTTATAGTATTTAGCGTAAAACACTCAACAGCCGTTAAATAAACCTATAACCTTAATATAACCCTATAAAAACCTACGTAGAGCAGTTTCTACCGTAATAATATAACAACCAATTGCATATTTATATAAATTAGTTTTTTCACTAATCCTAAGATTCACTTGCAATAATTATAGCAGCTTTATCAGTCTGAATGGATTTATCAAGCCTTGGCTTTTTAATTTTAATTCTTAAGTTTATGTTGTTTCCCTTCATTTCTTTTTTTTGTTAACAAGAACTGACTCTGAAATTAAATTAAAAAGTCAATTAAATGAAGGAAGAATGAAGTACACAAATTACATTGCATCATTATGATACTTAAAAAGATGTTTTATTTTGTTACAGTATATGTGGCAATTATTATCAGGTGGTAAAAGGGTGCTTAGGAACAATGACAGCAATGCTGATAGAATGACACTGCTTGGGTACACATCACGGCAAGCACACACATTGTTCTGTATAATTTTAATATAGAGATTTTTTTTTCTTCAGTCTGTCAGTGAAAGACGTGCAAGCAATGTCTGAATTTAAGTAGAAGATATGTTTCTCTCCCTGGCCACAAGAGGGCAACCTGATCCTCTTTACTGCACCGCGAGTGGCCATGAAGAGCAAACTCCCGTCCATATGAAACATATGGCATACCCACTAATCAGGCCTCGTTGGGATTCTGTTTAAACTGCATGCAGAGCTCTGCTTAGTGCTTAGTCTTGAAGCTCTTTTCTTCGGTTCAAGGCTAATCATTATTGTCTCCATAGTTAATCCATGGTTTCTGATCCATGCCTGGTATCTTACATGAACGGTTTGCCCGTTCCTCGTGTAATTTTCAGTTGTTTCTAGTCTGTTTGGTCTCCTGTCTTATTAGATGTGTTCTTAACGTTGCCTTATGCTCTGATCCAGTGCTTCTCCATTCTACTCTCTGCAAGGATTCAGCCATTTTTTCCTGATATCTTGTCCTGTTTACATCCAGCCAAAGCTTGTGTGGGGAACCAAACATATCAAAATACATATAAAACTATATAAATAAATATAAAACTACTAGGAACCTGAAACTAAACATGAATATCTCTCTATTTCAGATAACAAATATAGATTGATCTTTCAAACTATTGAATAAATATAAAAATATATAAAAAATGTTTTCAAAGGACCTTTACAGGTGCTGATGGGACTGATACTGTGAGCTGTTTTTCTGATGGTGGTGGGGAATTAAGCTGAACTGATGAATAGATGAATACTGTTGTTCAGTTATTTTTGAACAATGTTCATAGCAGCGTGACCTGCATTTTTCAAGAAGCTGATGTCTGATGTAAAATGGCATAAATCTCCACTTTGGTCTGTCTGAGCTTCTCATGCTGCTAATAACTTGATATGATCCGGTCTCCAAGCCATCTTGAGAAATTACAGTGGTTATACTTATTTAACGGAGCCGAAATTCTAATGGACAGCAGCAGGGTATCCATAATTTCTTGGAATGGTAAATCATGGTAGAATCCACCCCTATAGTTTCAGAACTAATTTTTTACATAATTGCACTGTTAATACCCAGGAGACTGGCACAAAGTGAAGTAAATAGCAGTGACATATGGCCAGTGTTCCACTTTCCGTTACCCAGCAAACGAAATGGAGGTATTGTGCGGAAGCTACTGGAAAGGAATGAGGGTGCAAGGTCACGTGCTTATGGAGAGAGATGTGAGGTGGTAACGAAGGGCAGACAGAACCTGGGGGCCGTGACAACTGCATCAGCAACAAGGTTAAAATGAGCCAGCTTTTAGCAAACGTCTGCAGCTACAGGCCAGCGGGATTGTTGTTAAGTAATAAGCAAAATGCGTTATACAGTCTGACATCCTTCTGGTTGTCACTCTGCTGATAAGAACATATGAAACTTACAAATGAGAGGAGGCCATTCAGTCCATCAAGCTCGTTTGGGGAGAACTTAACTAATAGCTCAGAGTTGTTAAAATCTTATCT
>JAODJU010000014.1:19291414-19304255 GCA_026776725.1 Gnathonemus echidnorhynchus | reverse complement strand
GCCTGCCTCCCCTCCCATGGTTCCCCCCTCCCACCTTCACACACCACCATCTCCCTTGTGGATCTCGATGTTGGTGGTTGTATCCATGCTTGGCTCCCTGAGAAAGCCCCTTCTCCTCAGGGCTGCCGTGTGAAGCCGCTTTAAGGTGACAGGATGCCCAGTCCAATTAGCAGGCAGGAGACCTTTGCTGACACGACAATTATTTTCCCCCCCGTTCCCTGTTTCCCTTTGAGCCTTTTGGGGTCGGTGGAGATCCTTGGGGCACCTCTCAACACCTCCGGTAACATTTTTGGGATGTTTGGAGCGTGGTACCTCTTATCCCATGAGAAGCATCTCCTCTTGGAGACCACGCTAGTTCTGCTGACAGACAGCTTCTCTCTGAGTTACTTCCTGATCTTAATTCGGCTGGGATGCAGAATTTTACCTGTGTCAGGCTGGCACTGTGCCAAGCATTTAAATATGTGTGATAAATGTTTAAGGGAACTCAAATGTGGAGAAACAGCTACCAAAGGGCATCTTGGTAATATATAATATTAATGATACTATTATATGGATTTATAACTAAACAAACCTCTAAGTTTTTTTTGTAAAAGTATTTCATATTTCCTTGTGAATAATGTTAGTTTGGAACTTAATTTAACAAGCAATAATACGTTTTTGAGATTTATTTGAAGAAACAAAATTTTACGTCCTTTTCAGTCTTGTTTGAAGGAAAAATGCAGTTTTTTTCCCAAACACCCATATTTAATGGCCGCTCTATCCTGTAAATACCCTTTAAGTGTGGCTTTTAAATGTGCTTTTAGACAAAGGCTGTTTTCTGGGATGCAAAGTTTTTTCTTCTTTGTGTGGCTACATAAATGATGTGGAATCCCACGTTGAGCTGCAGTCATTTCCATATCCGCAATGGAAAATTGCTAATTGATGTGGAAAGAAGCTGATTCTTAATTTAAAGAATGAATTGTCTGGGTTTATGTCTGGTTCATGCACCCCTCCCCAAATCTCTCAGTGAGTTGTACCCCCCGCCCCACCTGATTATCTCTCTCCTACAGCCCCCATCCAGTGAAACCCCTAACTGCGACACTGCAGCCGGGAGAGAAAAAGGCAGAGGGTCGCTCGGTCTTAGTGAGCGGCTTGGAGAAGCTGAGATCGACCATCCATCCCAGGTGGGCTGCCTCACAGAGCGAGACGGAAGCTGACAGGACCAAGGTAGGCTGGCCCACTCCTAGGAAACCGGGATACAGACACTCCCCAGGTTCTGTTACGATGGGCATGACTGGTCAATAAATTATATGAGATATTCAACACTTCATTATGAAACAGGTTTTGTGTTAATGATGTTGCCCAACCGTAGGCTGATGTAAGTGTTTTAAGCATGTTCAAGGTAGGCTAAGTTGGGCTACGATGTTTGTTAGCTTAGGTGCATTTTAATACAGTACACCTAAGCTAACAAACATCATAGCCCAACTTAGCCTACCTTGAACTGAACTTGAGTTCAGTTTTCATCTTATGATATTTTGGTTTATTGGAACGTAGCCCCATCGTAACCCGTGGAGCGTCTGTAATCTCAAGATAATCAGCTATTTGTCTCTGTTATTCTTTCTGCAGCTCAAGGCAGCTGTAGTTTTACTCATATTTATAATCATATAATCGTTTAACTATAATCATATAGTTTTAGTTTACTGCGTGACTGTCATCATACTTAACATGTCATCACTCTTAACAACTTGAAAATACCGGTGACTTTGAACCATAGAACTAGTACACCAAAGATCTCCAGTTGGAGAATGGCTTTGTTTTTCAGCTGGTGGTAAATCTGTGTAAGAACAGATACACGAAGGATGGTCTGTTTGCTTTTGGGTGTTAGAAGCTTTACTCTGAGAATACCGGACATAAACCATCCACTGGCTAATTAAATCTGGGGGCCCCAATGACATCAGCGCTCAGTATAGACGGTGTGTGTGTGTCTGCAGGCCTGCTCTCCACTCATTGTCCAAATGCATCTCCATATACATATATATTGGTTTCTCACAAAGCTTTGTTAACGAATTGTTGAGTTCAGTGGGATATTCTGAATGCTGCACTTATGTTTGTTAGAAATGCAGGCTAATTGGCTTCTCTAAATTTATAATTGTGTGTCAGTGTGTGTGTGGGTCATCGATAGCTTACATTGTAGAGACTAAATGTGACGCAATATGATAAAAACCTGTTATTTTGACGTTGCAGAAACAGATGTACTGTATAAATAGGCTAAATCAAAGACTGACACACGTGACACGCTTGCTGTACCTTCCCACGCTGCCCCCCCTTCCAGCCCGACAGCTCTGCCCAGTACCAGCACCTGACACACAGCGAGCTGGTCGCTCTACTGCTCCAGAAGGAGGCGGAGCTGGAGAAGCAGAGAGCGGAGCTGGAGAAGCAGGGGTCGCTGCTGGATAAGCGCGAAGTGGAGCTGAAGAAGATGAAGATGCAGGTGCGCGACCTGGAGGACTACATCGACCGGCTGCTGGTGCGCATCATGGAGCAAACGCCTGCGCTCCTGCAGGTGCGCTCCAGGTACAAGTGAGGGGCACGGGAGGGATCGCGGCAGGCCGACGCCCCCTGCTGGCCGGCCCCCGGCATCACGGACCCGACCAGGCGGCTCCATGTCTACTCACGCCTATACTGCCACGCAACTGCAAAGCCAGTAAATGCCATGCCTGCATGCTTAATGTCCACGGAGCCGTTCCCAAGTGAGAGTCGGGCTTGAACGGAGGGGTTCGGGTACCCGCACGGCTCCAGGTTTGATGCATAGTCTTCAGTTCTAGGGGTCGGGGGGGGGGGGGGTGCTGTTTTGTGTGACGAAAGTTGCTACCTCAGATGGGGTTTCTCGAGCCATTTTGCTTTGCTTGCTTCTAGAGCAGCAGGACAGGATTTGAGGGCGGGGGCCTCGTGGTTGTATGCATCCAGCCTGTGTAGCCTACTCTTAGGCTGTGACCTACGTTGCCGTTGTCTTCTCAGCTGCTTATGTGATGCCCCATCAGCCATCGTCAGCTTCCGGCTCTCTGACACACATACCTAACAAAGACCTGTCGCGCTAGGCGGGACCCCAGGGCCGGCCGGCCCTGGTCACCGATAGGCGGGGAGCCCCAGGGCCGGCCGGCTCCCTCACCTGTAGAGAGGTTAGCGTTAGCGTTAGCTCACAGTGAGCGTAGATAAAGCCATCAGAGCCCCAGCTAAGCCTAAGCTTTAGGTCGCGCTTTTTTTTGTTTGTAGCTCTGAGCTGCTGGAGAGGTGCCAAGGAACTGGATATGATCCTGTCATCTGATCCTTTTCGGAGTGCTGTCACCGGGGCGAATAAGGGCGCGCACTGGCGCTGAATAAGAGCACGCACTGGCACTGTGAGGGCCAGTGCCAAGCACTGCCTTACTGGCCTAGTTTGCAGTTTTTTTTTTAGGACTTTATGTTTAAGAATATGTACCCCACCTGACAGAGTTTTGTTTGTTGAAAGCATCCCTGAGCCGAGCTGTGCTTCCAGGAACAAACACAGCCATGGTTCTGAAGGTAGTATTTTAAATTAGGGGGTCTGTAGGCGTTCCATCAATACCCACGAAATGCCAAACAAATATATTTCACAAATTGTGAAACTTAGAGGAAGGTAATCCTTAAATGAAGAAGAATCTGTGTGAAAATATCATGGGAGATGAACTTAATAAATTTCTGTCCCTTGGATCTTCTTGCTGTTATATGTACTGTTTCTGTACAGTGTTACAGCACTCGCCAGGTACCGTTTCACAAAAGCCTTTTTTTCAGAACTGGCTCCAACACTAGTCCAAATGAGTCAGAGACCAAATAGCTCTCAGAGGGTTTAGGAGCATAGCCACTTCGCCTTTTTCTACTGGTCTGTCTGCGTGGAAGGGTTTCTGTTTGCTCTCAGACAGCTCCTGCGTTTCACGTAGAACATCAAGTAACCCTTTGTTCTCTTCTCGCATAGGTGTCCACTTAAGTTTGGAGCCAGCGTTATAGCTGTGTGTCTAAAATATTTTAGAATTATTCTTTTTTTTGTTTTTCTTGCCCAAACAATGTACATGGAGAGACAGGTGCAGTTTACAGTTGTGAATACGATCCTTTAGTTTTTTTCATTATTTCACATTTTAAT
The DNA here is from genome assembly GCA_026776725.1 of Gnathonemus echidnorhynchus. Taxonomy (NCBI): domain Eukaryota; kingdom Metazoa; phylum Chordata; class Actinopteri; order Osteoglossiformes; family Mormyridae; genus Gnathonemus; species Gnathonemus echidnorhynchus. Next base: position 19,300,120 of record JAODJU010000014.1, on the reverse strand, counting down.
GTTTTTTTCTTTATTCCTTTCATGATTGTATAGCATTAATTTACCTATTGTATGAATACATTATACGTTTAAATACTGAATGAAAATAAAAAGAAAATACTCTCCCGCAAAAAGTCAATACGTTGCTCCCCAAGTGTGGGGGAAATATTTTGTTTTGCAGTGAATGACATGGAAATGCCACAGTGAGTAAAAAATAGCCCCAAACCTTGATCTGATTAAAATGCCTTCAGGGTAAATTCAGTGCAATTAAAGCAAGACCAAGATCATTTCTGTCATTATTAATCCCGCTAACATTTTATTCCCCTTTATAACACAGTAGAAAGTCTTCCAGGATACATTAAGCGTGCTTGAATGGTCACGAGGACAGTGTTACTCACAACTGTGTGTTAATCACGGCTACGCTTATTCCACAGCCTGTTTTTACAGCTTCGTTTTCCTGTCACTGGCTTCTCCATGTAAGTCCTAGGTTTTAAGTAAAAAAAAAAAATAAAGAGTTTATTTGAAGTACCATATACAATATTATAACTATTAATGCTGAAACATCTTTATCATGGACACGTCTGCTATACTTTGAATGTCAGACTGACTGTTTAGTTGCTATCCCACTGCGGAGTTTTTTTTTCATACAACAGTAATTTTCAGTCTTTTAGGATCTGTATTATAGGCCTAATTCCAGTTTTAGTCAGTATTACAGCTACTCTCTGAGTATAACAGTATATATGGTCAATTTAATTTATTTAATGAAATAAACTCCGAACAGCACTTCTTATCTAATATCGGCACCTTCATGACTTCTGGTGAGGATACTGGGGAAGAGCTGGAATATAACGCTTGACAATGATCGTTCTTTGCACTGGTGTCAACACCTTACATATTTATACTTTGGTTTCAATTTAAATCTTGTGAAATATTTGCTGTTTGCGTCCCCAGAGCCCTTACAGTCTAGCCTCGTCTCCACTGCAGTCCTGTGCAGCTTTGCCAGTATAAGGACAACGTACACAAACGTGCTGAACTTATGCACTGTGTAATGTAAAATAAAGCATTGCTATTTCACTGCAGGTGTGTGTGGTATTCTTTGAGCATTCGTATATAATATGCATAAAGATGTGCACACGTTGACATTTTAAAGAATTGTCATTTCAAACAACACTGAATTCAAGCTTAGTTTGTCGATGTGCTACGTCCTGTTCATTTAGCAAGTAGCAATTAATAAATAATTAAAAATTAAATGAGCAGTAATATTACATTATAACATATTTTTATTCCTTTAAAACACTTCTAAGACCGCAAATCTGCGTTGGTTTTTGTGACGCCCATTATGCGGCAAATCCCGCTGTCCTAGAAAAAAAAATCACATTTCTACCACCAGAGGGCAATATTACCCCTATAATTAATCTCATTCGTTCATATCTCGGTTCGATTTCTTGTATTTCTTACAAATCCTTAGACTATTTATTAAACCGGATTTTTTTCAAAAATGTTCAGGTTAAATACATCTATTCACAGCAGGTACCGAATCGGACAATATATAATCAACTGAATCGAAACCCTTGATTAGAAGTTATTTAAAAGCTCGATATTGTTAAATCGTTCAACATGACATGAAAATTAACTTACGTACAATCCAAAACATGGGTTTTTTTACCCATGTATTAACATAAATGTAATAATGAAGGAAAGGGTAGTGGGGCACCACTTCATAGCTTCATGACAATAACAGTTAAACAACAGCAATTAACATCTATTTGGAAACCAAATGCACGTTTGTGTTCTGATTCATACATTTAATGTGTGACACACTAGGAAATATATACAACCGTAGTACACCATTTATATTGATATTGCTGTATGAATGTTATTACTGTCTTAGGTAGAGCAGCTTGGCTTATGGCTCAACACATCTATCCCAGTTACAGTTGTCCGCAATTAGATGTCGTTTTGTTTATATCTCGCAGGAGTCGCTCTCTCCCTCTCTCATTCTGCTAATGAGATAATTATTACGTTGGCATCGTTTAATTATTCCCTATCTCAAGGGTTTCAAATGATCGTTATTAAACAAATTATAAACATAATTATTGCATAACTATTATAAAATTAGTAACAAAATAATATCATTACATACTGGGGAATGCTTCGTAGTGGTGTTATAAACATATGAGAAACCTAGAATAACAATATATAAATAAGCGACATTTAATTTCAGCTACAAAGCTGTACATTGTAAATCTACATTATGTAATAACAAGACATTTTCAATGTCTGGTGTTAAAATCTTTGACAGACTACATAAACCAAACCAAGAGAAATCCAGCCGCAAAGCGAACTACGTTTCCCAAAATGCCATGAGAAAAGTAATTCCTCCGTTTTATGGGATGTGTAGTTGTTTTACCCGTCAAAAGAATTTGTGCCTTCGACGACCACAAATGAAATGAACTACATTTCCCATTAAACACTGCGACCCATTTACCCCAGTACTTTCGCAGAGGAGTGAAATAGTACTTTGCTCCCTGTTTAAAATCCCGTTTTGTCGTATGATTCATTAATAAATAATACTTCTTTGGTGTCATGGCGGAATCTGCAGTTTGTCCCGCATTTCAGCTAGGAAAATCGCAATACAACCAGGTAAAAGATTTTATCTTATTGTTTTCCTAAGCATCGCACAATGTGCTGTATAATCAGAGCTAGCTAGCTGCGCTTATGGTACTTTTTCTGGGACCGAAAACGACAGCGTTAGCATTATTTTTGTGGATGGCTTTTCACACGATCGTCACAAGCACCGTGTTTTTCATAAAGTTGTGTGCGACTTCGGCCATGTCCTTGTTCTCCTTTTAAGGAAATACCGAGCAAACTCTTCCATTGCGGAAAGAAAATTAGTTTTCATCCATTTTTTTCCAGAAAACTGGGCTGTCCGGGGGATTTTCTTATTTACACATATATTTTTGAACGAAGTCATCGATAAATGACGTATGTTACATTGTTAATCGTCATCGGTTTATTCAAAAGCATCATTTTTACTTTGCGATCTGCGCTATTGCAACCTCGAGTGCGTTAACATTTAATCCTGAAGCGCAGAGGACACCATAAACATCCTCCCGGCTTGGTCAGGTGTTTCCCAGCGAATTCGTCCTCTCTGATGTACCCCGTTACTAGCACTGGGGTGATGTGATGCCCGCAGGAGCGGACCGTGCTTAATCCGTCTTTGTTCATTTTGACACCATTCTTATACCAAACTTTACACTCTACAATCACGTCGTGGCCTCCTTGCAGATTTCGGATTTTGTAGAGATTTTGGTTGCGATATGAGAGTAGAAGATATGTGTACTGATACACAACTGTCACACTGAGTTGAGATGATGAGATTGGTGCCAATACTGCATCCAGATCATTGGATTGGTACCAGTACATACTCACTTGTGACACTGTATATGGTTTATGGTGTTGGTGCCAATACACAGCTGAAACAAACAGCCAGCTCCAGTCACTTGAACCTCTGCATTTATATCATTTATATTCTTCAACTTATTTTAGGCTATTAATAAATCTGGTATTCATGTGTTCAGATGTTAAATTGTTTATGTTGGGCTTGTACTGGTGGAATTCCCTTGATTCCCAAACCTCTACACTTGTGCTGTTCCAACGCAGTGACCTGAAAATGCTTTTTTTTGTCCCCCATACAGAAAACCTTTTCTGGGCGACTGAGACACTTCCTGGACGTGATTGATCCTCGGACTTTGTTTGTGTCTGAGGTACAAAAGAACATCTCAGATCTGTTATACCTGCTTACTAATTACAACGACCTTAACAAGTCCGTATTATGACGGTGTGACTTTAGGCACCCAAGCCAACCAATCAAAATTATTCTACTTGTAAAATTAATTGTTTTATTCTAAACAAATAACAGGTTGAGTTAAAAGACATACTACACAGCATTTTTGAGAAGTTACTGCACTTTCTACAGCTTTTTCTTGGTATCTATAGAGTGATCCAGCTCGTGGTGTATTTCAGTTGTAACATTTTAATGAAAATCCTAAACTTTCAAAACAAATAAATCAGCTGATTCAAGTAGGAAAATGAAAATTCTGCACACGATTGGCTAAGAGGGCCCTACCCCTGACCTCTGACCCCTGAGTTGGGGGCTGTTGCTGTTGGAGACTTCACGTCATGATTCGCATGCTGTGCAGGTGCCTAGATCCATATGAATTATTTCTGATAAATATTTTATTTAAAGTGGTGGGATCAAGGAGGAAATCACTACCCACCTCTTCAACCTGTGGCCTTCTCCGGGCCTGTGGACGCAGGTGTGATGGAGCCCTTTGCTGACTGCTGTGCTTAGAAGGTGTCGCTTTGTCGTGCATCTTCATTCGAACACCATCCAGCCACTCGTCCTGAGGACTGCTTGTGATGAGCCTGATCCATGCAGCATAGGACACAACGCTGCTGTATTCCCTGGATGGGATGCCAGTCCATCGCAGGACATACACAGTCACACTCTATGAGAAATTTAACGACAGCAGCCTAACATATTTTTGGACCCAGATCCTCCTTCATAGGAACATTTGTGCTCTTTTTGAGGGCATAAAATTTAACTGGCATGTAGCAAGGTTACAATCTCCATAGCTGGTTTTAGAGGTGTTCTAAAGGCGCTAGGTTTCTAAAGCTTTTCATTTTTCAGTTTATTATCAGCCGGCCAAATCTCAGTCGCAGTAGGGCTGAAGTATTGGACCTGAGTGCTTGCGGCTATAAAAGAATCCTTTTTAAAGACTTTTCTGGGCTCTTTGAGGTTGTGGTATTTAACCCAAAACGTGTCATGATGGCTGGTTGAAGGTGATCTCCAGCACAGCCAGTGTGGAGAGGTTCTCGGTGTGGCAGGGTCCAAATATTTGCAGTTTATCACTTTCCTTCAAGCAAAGCATGGTAACGGAAAACAACACAGTCCTCCTCACAGAAGGCAGAGTGACATAATTAGGTCAGTGAGGTGCTTAAGTATTCATGCAGAATAAGAATGTGAACTTTACTGGAATACAAATTAAGAGCTCAGTTTATATGGAAAAAACCCTGAATGACAGTTTATTATTTCTTTTAACTGCTGCGGTTTGTTGGTTGGTTGGTTGGTGGTTTGGTTGGTTGGTTAGTTGGTTATTCTTTTTTTTTTTTTATCAGAGTGTGTCTCTGTTTAATAATCTTACGACCCATCTGTACAAACGGGGAGAGTGTGTGTCGTGGTGTCCTCGGTGATTTAAGGGTCTCTTAAAGTGGTTTGTCTCTTTAGACTCGTCTGAAGGAGTGCATGAAACTGCTGGATGACTTTAAACATGGCAGTCTCCCACCCGGAGTGTCAGATGAGCAGGTGAGGATAGCATTAAGCAGACACTCGCAGACAAACTCGCCGATAAGGAAAGACTAACTTGCCTGAGGGGGGTAGGGGTGTTGGGCTGTGGGGGGGGGGAGGTGTTTTTGATGTTAAAGAGTGGAGGAGGCAATTTCCTCCCATCTGGTTAAATTCCAGTGTTCTCAGGTGGAACTCTGAGGGGTCAGAGGCTTACAGGACAGTGTAGGAGAAGGTTACATGGGGGGGGGGGGGGGGGGGCTCTTAGACATTCACCAAACGTCTCACTGACTGAGGCTGCTTTGCTGTCATTAGTCCCAGTTTTCTGCCATTTTGTTTTTCATTTAGCATGTTTAGCATGAACTGGAGCTGCTATTGAATGCCTCAGAGGGCCGTTCATCTTGCTTGACTTTGTCTCCCCAGCTCTGGGAAGCTCAGAAGATAAAGCAGGTAAGAGAACGAAGGGAATGAAGACTACTCAAGCGTCAGCTAGTTTGGAGCTGAAGTCCATTTCTTTTCACCTTAGAACCCCCTGCACATGGAGTTTTGGCCCCTGAGACCATTGTAGTATTTCTGTAGTACCATTCCTGACACTGTCAGAGACCAAGAGCTCATTGGAGAGAAGTCTTATTCATATATGCTGTAATCTCCAGAAGAGAAATATTTTTTGAAATATTGACAGAGAGATCATCGTGGGAATACGAATCCAGATAAGGATATTGACACTTAAGATGCATCACTAATGATTAAAAGATAAACGATTTTGCTGCAGTCAGCCAGTGAAATTGCAGGTCATAATTAATTCCGTGACATTGCGGCTGAACTCTGAACATCTGCGCCGCCCTGGTCGTTAACAACAAGTTCACGAGTTCAGTGTGAACATCCTGTTCCTCATTCCTGGGACGGGGGGCCGCCCTTCACCAGGGCTGCGTGTTAGTTGTTAATGGTTAATGCTTATACAGTATCTCAGACCCTGTGGGGCCGAACTGCGTGTTATTCTCTCGGATCTGGAGGCTAGCTTGGCTAATGATGCCGCCTAGCATATCCCTCTGGCCGCCATGAGAAATCTCTGCTACGCCAGTGAGTCTGTTATCCTGCTAATTACAGGCCATCATCCACCCCGACACTGGGGAGAAGATCTTCATGCCGTTTCGGATGTCAGGTACACCAGCTGCTTCTCCTCTTATTCTTACCAATGTGTGGCCTGTCAGTCTCCTGATTGGTGGATTTGTTTTTTCATCAGAGCCAATGAAACCTCACTCATATACCCAAACAAGAGGGCTCAATTTCACCCCAAAAATACATTTTCAAGTCGGCTAAAGAACAGTGATGTTCTGTGGCCTTGTTATTTGGAGCAGATGATAAAGATGATAAACTGTGTACCTACTCTGTAAGGCGTCTTTGAGTTCTTGAAAAAGCACTATATAAATAAAATGTATTATTATTATTATTATTATTATTAAACAGGCCAAATAAATAACAAACGTACAAAATATATAGATAGAATGGTAAGAAGGAGAAAAGAAAATTAGTTATGCAAATATTAGGTAGTTTCACATTCAGTTTAAGGCTAGTGATATTATCTCATGTTTTGTCCAAATGTTCAGACAGTTTGCTTTACAGCCCATTCAGATGGTATACAGCTGATCAGTAGCTTTGTGACAGATGGACCCATCCCACTCGGTGCTGGTATCTGGGTTCTTACTGGCGTTTAGCAACATGTCAGAGATAGAAACGAAATTCACTTCTGATTTAGAGCCAAACGCTGGGGCAGCGATGTCTGTGATTGTCATTGTAGGTCAGTCGCCATGGTCACGGCCCTTTCATTGGAGGGCGGAAGTATCCCGGTTTAAATAATCAGCGTGTTTTCATGAGTCTTTTAGAGATTGCAAGTTCTCAGAGGTTTGTGCCTTTATGAGTCACCTGCCTAACTGTAGGCGTCTTCCTCATATTTCTTTGCTGTTTAAATAAATTTAGCAATGAATGAAAAATACTGTCTTTTTATGTGACACGTTTTGGCCTTTGTCTCCGTATATCTGCTTAATTGCATGTTTTAGGGCTGGTTTGTTTTGCTTTGCCATCTCTCCATGACAAATATCCTGACACTAAGTGACCAGCGCCAGAGGGTGTGGCTCTCCCTGCTAGCACTGATTATCTGAATGCGCCTGCTTTGAAGCAATAACAGACTCAGGCATGTTCTTTCAATGTACAAAGTTGCATTCATCTTTAATTAAAGCGAAATTTATGCTTTTTATTTTGGGCTTCACAGGTTATGTGCCTTTTGGAACGCCAATAGTAAGCTTGAACTGCGTTGTTGTCCGAATGCTGTTGATATGCTTTTTCCATATGCTACTAACCAGTCAGTGTCTTGGCCCTAGTGACATCACTTCCTCTTTTGGGTTCCTGCAGGTTGTGGGTCTGCTCCTGCCAAACCAGACACTTGGGTCCACGGTCTTCTGGCAGGTAGGCTGTCATCTGTGCTGGCTGTTAGCCCCAGTCCAAATATGGTGTCAGGTGTCAGTTGTAATTATCTAATAGCATCCTTGTCACACCTGGGTTCATGTCTTGTCTCTGGAAAAAAAACCCAGAGGAAAAAAACAAGCGCTTAGATCTTTGTACACACGTCATACTAATGTTTACAGTGGAATAAATCTTAGCTCTGCTTTCGTTTCCTACCCAAAGCCGTGAGCTAAGTGTCTGACACCGTTATCATGGTTGACTACACGCAGGTAGCTAATATATCTGTTCGGCTGTTATTCTTACGTATAAGTGGAATTATTAAAGCCGTATTCTCAGGCGGCACGGCATCGCAGTGAATTGTTTTGTTATTTTGAGTCTCCTGTTACATTCTCGTCCTCCATATTTCAGCCTAGCCATGCATGTAATTTGTCAGGGGTCTCCACTACTGGTTGATAATGCAGTGTGTGTGTGTGTGTGTGTGTGTGTGAGTGTTCTTTTATTATTCAGTTACAGTATTGGTAAAATATCTCATCACTTATCATAAGTAACAAATGGCCATTTCTCTGGTCTTTGGTTGAAGAAGTCAAAAACAGCAAACTTGCTACCCAACATAAGTGGTTAGGTACTAACCAAGAAAACTGGTTTCCATTTCTCCTTAGTGGTTAAACCAGAGTCACAACGCTTGCGTGAACTACTCTAACAGGAATGCCACTAAGGTATGGGAATTGTCACTATCATTTAATTTAATACCTCTCATATGGTCATGACCCTTCAGTAGACCTTTCCCAGGTTCATGGTGTTTCAGAAGACCATCTCTCTCAGGCTCATGGCCCTTCATAGACCATCTCTCCCAGGCTCATGGCCCTTCATAGACCACCTCTCCCAGGCTCATGGCCCTTCATAGACCACCTCTCCCAGGC
>JAODJU010000014.1:19260514-19278921 GCA_026776725.1 Gnathonemus echidnorhynchus | reverse complement strand
CAGGACTCGCTGGAGGGATTATATCTCTCGGCTGGCCTGGGAACGCCTCGGCGTCCCCCCCGAGGAGCTGGTAGAGGGAGGTCTGGGTATCTCTCCTGATGCTGCTACCCCCGCGACCCGAACCCCAGATAAGTGGATGGTGATGGATGGATGGATATGTTCAATTACACATAGATAGCACCAGGACTCCAGTGGTACATGCTGAAGATGTTTTCTAGGGCACCAGCAGGTGTCTTTTTTATTCTTCAAGTTAATAGCCTAATAGCTTTTTTTGTTTTGTTAAAATGTATAGATTGAGGTGTCCCAACTGGAGCCTGAGATTGCCATGGCGACAGACTGCAAGGTGGTGACCTACAACAAGGGCCTGTAGCCAGTGGAGAAAGAAGGGGAAAAAAGAAGAGACGGAACAAAGACCCGTTCCTTTGTTGTATGCACCTCTCCAGTATTAGCCAGTTAGCCTCCATCGGGTTCAGGTACTTAGAGTGTAAAGCCTTTTAAACGGAGACGCGGACTAACACAGCTGGTCGTACATTAGTATGCTTATTTCATGCAGCACTGAGCAGTGAGAGTTTATTCAGAGCAGGGAGGCAATACACGGAATTCTTTGGGCTTTCTTAGGTTGACACTGGAATGCATCACAAACTAGAATGGAAATCAGGTGAGTGGGTGGGGTTGAATATCCAATATGGCCTCCATAACACGAGGAAGCCAATTAACATATCAACCCCCTTATTGGTTCGAGTTGTGTAGGGAGAGACGTCCTGTTGAGAGATGGTTAACATACTGCTGTTCCTTGGTGGATTTCCCTCATGTCCGTAACCCAACATGGAAAACCTCACCCAGAAGTCAAAGTTGCACCTTTACAGACAGCTATGCAAGAAGGAACGCAGCTGCAGGGTCAGGTAGGTTCACTGAAATGGTGGCAGTCACCCACAAGCTCTGTGCTGAAACAACAAGCCAGCGTAGCAATACTTTCTGCGATGCAGTTTAGACTCAGGCTTCCAGCTTTAAGTTCAACCTCTTCAGCCTGCTCCAGTAGCTTCTTCTCGATTGTGTCCACCACTGCCTGGTATCTCTCTCTCTAACCGGTGTTCAGGTAAAATTATACACACTAATGCACTTTAAAAGTCTAAAGATCAATGACTGGAACTTACACACTGAGGAGATCCTTTTTAAGAATACATATTTTCTATAATGTATTCCCTTATTCAGAAATGCTGAACAGTCCAGGGTAGCAATTAAGGGATAAACCTCACATTAACCAGGTCGAAATGGGTCTTTCTCAGTTGATTCATTAACCATCATTAGGATCAGCTAGTTGGGCAGGTAAAGTTTTTCTGCACTAATCGATTTGTCCAGCTAGGCAATTTGTGTCTCTGTTCAAAATTCTTTCTTTTAAGATCTGCAAATCACTATTCGTGGGTAGTAGGGTTTGTTTCTGTAAACAGTCTTAATTTTGTATGGTAAAAGAAAGCATGCTGTAACCACATAGCATTACAGTTCTCAAGCTTGTGGTTCTTTTAATTCGCCTTCTTACCGTGATCATTGTTGACGCTTCGTGATACTTAGAGTGAGGAGTGACAAACAGGGTAAGAGACTTTGTGCCAGACTTAAGTTTTCTGTTTTGCTCACACATCGCAGTGGACTAGTTTAGTATCCATGGAAACAGAGAAAGGACAGAACATGAAATGGATACTCTGCTTTATTGTGCATAACATATTGTGTTTCGTTCACAAATACTGAACTTGTTATGCAGTGATACACCAAATAACTGTTAATGATATTTTGCATTAATCTTATCTTAGCAGTTAACTTCTTTTTAATGACTTTAACTGATTTTTTTCTGGTGGCTAAAAACTGAGGAAAACTGCATCTGGCTAACTTTAACCACTGTCTTAAAATGTACTAATGTGAAGCAATATATTTGTAGACCAATCCTTTGTGTCTGTGAGTCCATCCACTTTCCTGTTGTTTACCCTGGCAAGGGTCATGGATCTTTGTCTGTATCTTTTATATTTTCAGTTGTTTATTAAATCTGAAAGGTTTACATAATTGCTGCAGTATTTCAGTCTCTTAGAGCTTGAGTGGTTGATATAGTAACATTAGGGTACCTTTCAAATCGAACAACTGATGACTCAGACTGGTATGAAATAATTAGGAAATAGACATCCTTTTATACCAATTGAAGACTTCTTCCCAGTCTGAGGCGGTGTTGCGTTCTACAGCATCTATCTCGGACTGCCCTGGTTCAGAGTACGGATGACCATATCTGGGCCAAATGCACACCAAAACTCACCAGTGTTATTCCCAAGAGAACCATCTCACACTTTAATTCAGGAGTCCTTCTCAGATACAAAGTGCACTGACCCTTTTATACAATGTTCTTTCATAGCTATCTGTGAAATCACCCCTTTAATCAGAGCCTTGTCATTTATGAACATCTTTATTGGCTGAATACCATTTTAAATTTGTCACTATACCATTAATATGTGGATTGGCTAGCCAAAGCAGCTGACGTAGTTATAAAATTAAAAATCTTCACGAAATAAGGGGGCTGCTCACACATTGTGACAGATTTCTGAACAACCCCCAACAATTCAGGGATGCTCAGACATATTCGCATACATTTATACCGGTGTTCTCCAGCTGGTCCTCAGGAACCCATAGACAGTCCACACTTTTGCTCCCTCCCAGCTGCCTGCCAGACAGTCCACATTTTTGCTCCTTCGCAGCTCCCTGCCAGACAGTCCACGTTTTTGCTCCTTTCCAACACCCTGCCAGGCAGTCCACACTTTTGCTCCCTCCCAGCTGCCTGCCAGACAGTCCACATTTTTGATCCTTCTCAGCTCCCTGCCAGACAGTCCATGTTTTTGCTCCCTCCCAGGGAGTTAAAATATGGATTGTCTGTGGGTCCCCGAGGACTGGATTTGGAAACGTCGGTTTTTACATTTATAAAATAAATAGGGTAAATGAGGCGGGGATTGTAGCGAGGGAGCGGCTGGGCTAGTCGTCCGACGTGACGTCGATCAGGCCCTGGCTGTCCTGCCCGGTGGCAAGTCTCCACATGCTGATATGGTGGCTGGACTTGTTCTTCTCCTGTCCACTCAGACCCTCCTCCTCCAGCTTCTGTCGCTTGTGCTTTGTCCGTCTGTTCTGAAACCAGACCTTCACCTGGAAGGGTTGAGAACATAGTGCTGAAGCTCTTCCACCCCCTGCATCTGGGGTGGGGGGCTGTGTGTGTTATACAGTGTTTATCTGGGGCACACTAAGGTGAAAATATTTAAGGTAATGAGTCTGGATCCTTTCCAGGTCCTACAACAGGTCACAGGCTTTTAAACAGTATAGAACACTATGGGTCTCTTTGGTTATTAAGTAATTAAAACTACATTGAAGCAGCTAAAATGTGTCTATGGTCTCACGTATTCATGAGAGAGAAAAAATAGGTGCTAATGTTTGGCATGCAGGTACTCGTGTAACTAGATCAGTTAATCCATAATCGAATATAGTGATGTTCGTACAGTGCAGTTTTCTGTGCTGTCAGCCAATCATACAAGTCGGTATAAACAATAAAACTTCACCAGATTTTTCTATTTGTTGTAGTTCTCTGCATTGTATGTTTATAATGCTGTCTGATATGAGACTGATATAAGATAGTAGACATTATACATATTAGTAGATAACTATCATTAGTAAGCATCAGATACTTCATCATAGTTTTTCTACTGCATTTTTAAAATACATAAAAAAATTAACTGAAATAACTTCTTGGGGGTTTTTTATATGTGTCTTTCAAACTATTTTACCCACCAATAGATTTTACTGAAAAGTATATTGTTTTTTTTTCATTATTATTATTATTATTTGTTTCTGTAATATGTTTAAAACTTTGTTGCTTCCCTAACAGTTAAATTTAACATGACCATATTAGCATATTAAATTATGCTAATTTAGACTGTGATCGCAGGACCGTTACACTGTGAGCTTTTACTGCACTGTACCGCTACACTGTGAGCTTTTACTGCACTCTACTGCTACGCTGTGAGCTTTTACTGCACTCTACTGCTACGCTGTGAGCTTTTACTGCACTCTACTGCTACGCTGTGAGCTTTTACTGCACTCTACCGCTACGCTGTGAGCTTTTACTGCACTCTATCGCTACGCTGTGAGCTTTTACTGCACTCTACCGCTAGACTGTGAGCTTTTACTGCACTCTACCGCTACACTGTGAGCTTTTACTGCACAGTTTCTAGTTTTCAAATTCTGGATAGCAGCCTTTAGTACAAGTATCCCACCATGATGAACACAAATCCTAAGAGTGGCTAAACAGACTCCTTAATAAAGGCTGACATAATAAAATTAGTATAATGTGGAAACAGATATTGAGTCACCTGTGAATTTTAGATGAGTTGAGCAGCACTGATCTGGCAGCAAACTTTTGTTTGTATCTTCTCAGACAGAATCGTTCATGCATTGGCTGAGAAACTGTCTCGAGATGACCTCGGGCTTTTCTCATATGTCATGGCATCCAAATCCCCTACTTAACATTGTCAACAAAGTACTCTAAGGGAAGACATTGCCTTTTGCTCTGCCTTATGTTGAAAGCCTATTTATCTATCTTACAAAAATGCAATGTGCAAATTCAGTATTTTGCCTGCGTGACTCTGCCATTGTAAGATCATTTGAACTTAATTCGTTAGTTGCCCCTTTATTATAACCAGCTCTGTGTTACTCCACTCAAATTCGCATCGTAATCTCTCGCAATTCCAGCTCTTCCTGCTGGAGCTGGATATAGAGATCATAATGTGTTTAAAATAACTATATAAAATGTAATTAAACCTCCACTGCAAGACAAATATTGCGTTAGCAATTAAACATTAAAACAGATTATAAGAAGAATGTTGATTCCCAGGAACAGCTGGGGTGACCGATAAACTGTGTAGTAGGTCAGATAAAATATACTGTATGTTCCACATTATTTCAGTACCATTTTATGTGTAACGTTACCTGAGTTTCAGATAGGCTGAGATTGTTGGCTAACTGCTTCCTCTCAGTCCCCACCACGTAGTGATTCTTCTCAAAAGCCCTCTCTAACTGCATGAGCTGTGATGGCGAGAAGGCGGTCCGGATTCGCTTGGGTTTCCTGGAAAACGGTCCGTGCAGAAGGAGACTCTCTTGAGAGACGCAGTTTCCTGGGAACACAATCACAGCACCAGTCGCGAGGGTTGCCGTGGATACGCCCACCTGCGCTCGTGGGAAAGGCGTCCTTTTGGCGATTAATCTACCAGAAACAGGTTGAGCGATGCTCCCATAATTCCCAAATTATCAAGGGGGTTATATATTACCTGAGATTACCATCAGATAGTCCACAACATATAGGTCACAATAATGTGTAACATCGATCCTGCTTAGGCGAAAATATTTTCCACTTTCTTTTGCTGTTCAGATACGAAACTTTTCTGTACTCCTCAGTAGTCCTAAATAATTTCCAGTGTGTTTATTTTTTCAATACACGGACCAATGACTGCCCATTCGTTATCCCAAAATAACTACATTTATTATTATTATTTAAAAAAATAATAATAAAAACTGATTTCTGAGGTTGTATCACCGTTATGCTAAATTGCACCATGTCTATAATCGGTTGATGCGGAACCATTGCGGATTATGGAAACATTAATATACAGAAACCTCGAATTTGTCTTCATCGGTAGACGTCATTTTGCAAGTTACAATGTAAAATAAAACAAAAAAAACAACGATTTCCAATTAATAAAATAAATGTAAAATAGATTTTAGAAAACTAAGATTTTCTGACTGAAGTTTTCATTAGTTTACAGTTACAGTTGAAGGCGAAATCAAATGATGTTTTAAACATTCGTTGAAAGATAATCGTGCAACATTTTGGTTGCAAAACATAAAATCTTTTTTGCAAAACATAAAAACGTTTTTATAGGCCTACAAACACACTGTTAATATATTTTTAGTTTCTTTAATTAACCAAATATTTCTATTATGAACATTTTACGAAGTGCAAGTTATCAGATTCTGTGATACCGGAAAAATTCCGTAAAATGTACAGGGTTCAGTGTATAAAGTAATTGTCTGCGAAAAACGTGCTGTAAAGGGTCAGCTCAACCAGTTTCGCCATCCGAGGTAATTTATATTCGAATAGCAGTTGTAAATCAGCGAGGGTAGGAATGTGGAGTAATTAAAGGCGAAATGCCCCCGTCTTCGGTAAAGACAATATTTTCTTTACAAATTGACTATGCAGAGAGAAAAATAACCAACTATTTCCCAACACTGCTGTCTCCGCTTTACTACATCTTAATGAACAGAGCGGAGATTAAAGCATTATGCTATATTACCGTTTTATTTCTGCTCGACCATTATAAAATTAATGACTATAATATCATGATGTGTTGCACAAAATAATAACCAAATTGCAGTCATTAGGCTAATATGTGTCTATTATGTGATATAAATTGATTTGATGTTGTTTAAACAAAGAGCAGAATAATAAAGGAAATGCAAACGAAACAAAAATATGTGAAAACCATCACAACCTGATAATTTATTGTTAATCCAAACAGTAAACTGGGAGGCCACTGATTCGATCTAAATCAGGTAAATATAGCTAGTGACCAAAGAAAATACATTATTGACCATTACAATTATTTGTCAAGTGTATTTGATTTATTTAACCCATTTAACGTGTTCCCCGGCTATTTGACACAATTACAAGGGAATTTAAAAAACGGTTGGATGAAATACTATAGCCATATATGGAACGTGTACAATACAGTTTCGTACATGTGACTGTTTTTCTTAATCATAAGGAAGGGGAACCCTCCCGAATTAAATAAAATGTTAATCAATTCTAATAAACTCTAATTGACTCAATCTTATTTTTATCCGTCAGACTGAATTCAAGAATGAATGGGGGTTCATGTGTGATTGCTGTAAGTACGTTATAAAATACCCATCTTACCACGCTACTCAAGCTAATCGCGCTGTTTCATCGCTGCTTATGGCAAAAGTCCTTTTATCTAACCTGCATCAGCTCGTTTCCGGAGCAGGCATGACTGCGGGCGAATTGTTCACATGTGTGAAATTCGCTACTGATAATTAATGATTATCCCTCTTTTATGAAATAACGCAGTAACACTTTACTTTTCTAACAAAAAAAAAACGATGAGAAAGTTTGCACGATCGCGCAGATAGCTGTTCAGAATTAACGTTAGCTTGTTGTATAAAATATAAATTAAAAATATGGCTATATTTTATGTTATTTTTTCAGGTGTTATCCCGTAAGTTATATGCATCGAAACAATATAAAAGTAACCTTTTCGATCGAATGAAACGTATTATGTTCTCAGTTAGGCTGTGTCAGAATACATTATTCAAAAGTATCTTTAAGTTTCAGATTTAGACGTAAATTCTGAAGTATAGCAACCGTGGCACTTAAATGTAGAGAGAACACTGGAACTGCAAGGATGAACTCGGTTATGTACAGTATATTCTATTCTGCATTTCAGAAAAAAAAATCATGTTGTTGTTAATGCGCTACGTGCGTCTTTACAAAGTTGTAATTGTAATTCAAACTGTCACTTTCATCCAAAACATTTTCACTTTTTACTTAAAGAGGTCAACGGTACAGCCGTTTAGTTTATTTCTATATTTTCGACTCTCCTTGCAGAAATCTCTGCCATTATTGAAATGTGATTTTACTATCGGCTACTATATTATTCCAACTACGGCGCCTAATGCGATTCAAGGGACATGGGATCGCCAGAAAAACATCATAATGCAAAGTCAAAGAGAAGGTGACTGGGTTAGCCGTTACCTTGAACTCTGTGGCCGAAAAATCTGTTCCGTATGACCCATGGATAGAAACTGAGGTGGTCGCGTTGCTGTACTCCAAAGAACGGGACAGGGTGCTGGATGTGCGCCCCCCCCAGCTGGTGAGGGTGTACTGTAAGTGATGGATAGCTCAGCGTCTCGGGGTAGACAAACTCCGGGCTCGGGTTTAACGAAATACTCGCTGGACTTTGGAGTCTGTTCATGAAGGCCTCTGTGGAGCTGGGATAGTTTAAAACGGGTGGCAGCATGTGGGTTTCAGTCGGCTTTGGAGACTCCTTAGACACTAAAGACTCTATAGTGAAGCAGCGCTTTCCACCCGGCGGAAACATTGTCTGCTAGATCGGATTGAAAAGTCCTGGGGAAAAGTTAGTGCCTCCTCATGCACTCCTCAGTGCATTTTCAAGTAAATGATTCATACAGAAAACGGTGGCTGGAAAGTGGTTTTAGCATTAAAGACACTTGCAGAGGAGATCCACAGTCCACGGAGCTGAGACACGTGTTACGATCTACTGGACGGTCGGCGAAGTGACGGGCGAATGAGAGCCGGAGCCGAGTGACACCTGCCAGAGTCACTCTGATTGGACACCGACACCTGTCTGAAAGGTTAGAGCAGGCACATGGTGCTTGGGGAAGCTTCCAAGTCCGCGTCTGCAGTTGCTTATCCCTTCGCTGGCGCTCTGCATTGACGACTTTACAGTGACTATTGTCCAAAATAGCAGTCCTTTCTGGAATGTAAACGTGATAAAAAATTTGGTGGTAGCTTGTAACATTTACTCTCCATTCGTTTTTCAAACGCTTATCATGGGATTGATGTAGCACATGCCAGGCAGCATAGGGCACGAGGTTGGGGTACGTCATTGAACGAGATGCCAGTCCATCACGGGGCATACACGCGACACTGACAGCACTACCCACTGAGCTAACACGCAACAACAACAACAACAATCATCATCATCATCATCCTCCTGATGCCTCACCTCCAGGGTTGGGGGTAGGACTGCCATCTCTGCTTTTGTGCGTGGAGTCTGCATATCCTTCCACAGTTATCATTCAATTCTCCTAACTCTCAGGTAGCATTTAAATTGTCTACTGCCTGCAATTTCAAATCTGGCACTGCATTAGAGACTATTTAACAATTCTGTTAATAATAGACTGCAGTAAGAAACAAAGGTATAATCTCTTGTTACAATACAATGTTACAATACGGCAAGACAACGGATACACCAAAGTGCCTCAACAGGATGTGGGAGACTGAACAGCTACAGGTTACAGGCACACCTGTACAAAATGGATACACAGCTACAGATACACAGCTATTGCTTGCTGACCAGACAGGACGCCATGCTAATCAGTGTTCATCGGCACACAAAAGTGAGAGAGAAAGACAGAAAGGTGATCTTTCTCACAAAAGGGCCAAACATCCCTTAGCAATGAACAGGTATCATGTCGCGGTGTTGAAATCTTTGGAGCCCATTCAGTGTTTCGATCGTAGGAGTCTCGGTTTTCACAGCAAAATCCCAACAAAAGTATTTGGTGGCGTTGAAATGACCAGTGCTAAAGCGTTCGCCGTTTTTGAGTTTAAAGTGTTTAAAATCTGACAAAAAAATAATAAGTAAAATTGGGAAGACTGCCTCACGCTCGCACTGGGATTTTGACATATACGTGTAGTGGTAGGTGTTCTTTTTTCTTTATTAGATGCTAACAGAATTGTAATAACTAAAAAAATAATGAATTGTAATGAAACCTAGACTGCGGGGAGATCACCAAATCCTAACTGCTAGACGATCATGAGCAGTTTATGTTTTTGGTAAATTTCCTTTGTAGACCACGACTTGTTTCTTGAATCCTGGAACGTTTTATCCCAAGACCGTTAAACCCAGCTGCAGTAAGTCAAGGGAAACGAAATCGTTGACGTACCTTAAAAGTACACCTGCAGCTAAACAGTTTTTATAAAAAGCGTATGGTCTCGTTAAAGTGTAGCTTTATCCAAACCCTGAAAAAATGGCCAGTTAACCACCAAAAGGCTCACAACAGTAAGTTGCCGTGCGTTTCCATCTCCATGCTTGTACAATTAAATCTTCACGAAAAACATTTACAAACATTATCTAGCACAGTAATTTAATACGCCACTGATTCATAATTTTGCCGTTCCACGTCAAAGCCATAATCCTCAAATATTTTGAAGAGATTCGAACATTGAACCTATATGTTCAGAGCTATGCTATAGCGCCCCCTAATGATGATTAATCTGTATTTTATAGGTTTTATAGGTTTATAGCTTCTGCCGGCATATCCGAAATTTCATCAAAAGAATAAGTAGCAGCTTCCTTGTCTCATTAAAAAAGTTTTTATAGAAGAGCTTATGAGTAGAAATTACTGATCAGCTTTCCAAACGAAAGTGGCAGCTTTCTTTGCGTAATTCCACTTCACCACTTCACTTTAGTTTTTCGACCGTGGTGGTAAAGCGGAGTAACCAGAGGAAACCCCATGACGACGCGGTGAGGAAATGAAAACCCTACGCTGGTCTCAGAGGTGTGAGGCAAAGTGCAGAATCCCTGCGTCGTCATTCCACCCCAGTGACATAATTTAAGCATAAAGAAAAAGGGCAAGAATAAAAAATAGGACTACATGTCTAAGGACGCTTGATAAATGTACAGTTCTATGTTAAAAGATAGAATTTACAAACGACGTAGTGTTAAGAAAACCCAGATAATTAAAAATAACGGTATAGGTAATAGAAACTGTTGTTTTCTTGTTAATGTTTCCAGATGGATATTTATATTTGTAATTGTCCTAATTTTCAGTGTATATGTTTCTTTAATCTTCATTGTGGCCCTTTTAATGAGTAACATTACTCTGTGACCGGAACAATAAATCTGATAATGAGTTACCCAGACACAACTAATTATTGCTCAAATAAAATACTTTTTAAACTAATAGTCAGTGTTTTTCCACTACACTGCCTTTTGGGGGTATGTAACACATTAACACATCGGGGTTAATTATCCCCCGAGACCCTGACCAGGATTAATGCCTGGAATATGGATGGATGGTTTAATTTTAATATGGCAGGCTTCGCTGCCAACTGCGTGTGTCAGCCATATTAATCGTGATGTGACAATCATGTGTGTGTGTGTGTTTGGTCACTAAAGCATTCTTGACACCTTCTCCCTTTCCACATATAACTTAGCTGTCCTGTCCCAGCACTGCAGAGGGTGTGAATACTTCAAGGTCCAGGCAAGTCCACTTCGTCTCAGCCCATGAAATTGGCTGCCATAAGCGTCCTTCAGAAGCTGGCGCTCTACGCAGCCACTTGTGCTCTCTACAGGATTGACAAGCCCTGTTCAAGGATATAATATTTCAAAGGATCATACTAGACAATTCTGAGTACTGTGCCTAGTAAACAAAACACTAAGTAACAAAGCCCATTTACGCTAATGCTAGGGGTGTGGGATTGATAGCAATTTCCACGTCAGAACAGCTCCGCAGCTCCGAAACCACATTGCTTTGCTCCATTTGCATCCATCTTTTCTTGCCTTTTCTACCACCTGACAAAAACTGAATTATTTTGGTACAGCCAGGAAGTTGAATTACCCTCAAAAAAAAAAAAGGCTAATAGGCAGTTGTACTTTTAATGTGTGGTTTTAAACTTGATGCGAGCTAAAATATGATTGTAGACATAATTTGCTCTGATAATATTGTATATTATTACGTGTATTATATTACATATCCTGGTTTGATGTGCTGCGCTGTGTTGGCGCCCTCCCAGGGTTGGTTCCCGGGATAGGCTCCCCCCCCCCCCCCGCGACCTGGATGGATAATTTGATATGAATAGTTGGTAACACTTCACTTCAGGGCACAAGTAACTTAGTAACTCAGTTACTATTCAGGTACAAATCATGAACAAATATAGTATAGAATAATTAGTGATGAACGACCATGTGGCAGTACGTAGCTAATGCACGGTAATTAGGATGATTTAAAAAATCTTGAACATAATTGGATTGGTCTAGGTTGGGGGCCCAGTATGACGTGATTTTATGGCTTCCAATATCTCTAGCGGCGCCCCGATCGCTATATGTATGTTCGTTGTTTTTGACAATACTTAAACTCTCCACACGATGTCGCCATAGTTCCAGTAAAACTTAAATATAATTTAATTTACGGTAATAGAAATACAAGTAGCTATTAATTCTCTGAGTCAGTCGTTTTCTATAGGCGTAATTACCAAATGTAAATTAGCTACATATAGGCTTAACGATGTGGTGTTATCGGTGTAGCAATTACACAAAGAAATGTATATAAATATATATAAATACAGAATAAATACAGAATGCATATAATATGATTTTGCTTGCTATACTTGTCATGGAAAACTGTCCATTCAATGCACTGTTTTCATTGCACTTCGACACGTCAGTGCAGAGACCGTTCCCCGTTTCTCACAAGGTGTCGGTATTGTGTTATTAATATTTGAATAGTTTGGTTTGGAACGGCGCTCAACAAAGTACATTTCGTGTTAATACAATGATAACTAAGTGCAAAACTATGTTTAATCGGGGTTTACTCTTCAAAGCTACAGAGAAAGCAAGAGCAGTCAACAAACATGGAGATTAAAGACTTCACAAAGCAGACTTTGTTCCTTAGCCAGGTAACTTAAGCCAAATGTAAGGATTGTCCATCAGGAATGTCACTTACCTTCCCTCAGGAGCACCATATATATAAAGGGGGGGGGGGAGTTAGGATGATTCCTGGGGCTCTAAAAAACTTGGAACATCACCGGGTTGGTGGCACCGATAGCATGTTTTCATGGGGCTACAAAATCTGTAGCGACGCTCCTGCTTCCCCTCTGACGGGACAGTTTTCATGATCTGGCATGAGCTTCTAGATCTGTCAGCGTCCAAGGTGCGAGCAGCATATTGGTGCTGAGGTGTACTGCCATGGCTGTGTGGGCCTTCACACGCTTCCTGTTTGCACAGCTAAGAATGACCCAACACCTGGGGAAATGTGTGCAAACAGAAAGCAGGGCTAGGTGCCTGAGATGACAGCTGGCCCAATGGCCCCCTGGGCGCCTCACTTCATGGGAGCCTCTCCCCGACTCCTCAGATGGGCGGTCGGGGGAAGGGGATGAGCAGGAATCGGTCCTGTATCTCCCCTCTGAGGGCACACAACCACAGCCTGTGCCGCTGCGGCCAAACTTGCTGAGCTTTGATGGAGCGCCGTCAACGCGAAAGATGCTGCACTGCTTCCAGTCTCTGCTCTGAAGCTGTCCATAGTCCATGCTATAAAATGTAAGCTGACATTTGAAGCTAAAAGGGTTTCACTTTTAAGAATTAATGTTCCTGCCCTCCGCTGACACCCCTGAGAGCCTTAAAAATTCAATATTGGAAAGTGAACAAGGCACTCACTTTTTATTGGGCAATAAGTGGCGATTAATAGGTTCATAATCCATTTAAATGAATTAGAACTGCCTTTTTATAATAATGTTATAATGTTTGGGACAATGTTTGGGACAATACCCTCATGGGGACCAGGAAACCGGTCCCCATGAGGGAAAAAAACGGATATTTATTACATTATGGGGACACTTTTGGACATTTCACCTTTCAAGTATATTTATTTGTAATTTCACAATTCAACTGTGATCAACTAAATCATGACAGTTATCGCAATAACTGCTTTATTGTGGTTGAAATGATTTTACTGTAAAAGTTCCATTCTTCTGATCTTCTAACTAACCCTAATCCTATTAATGTGAATCACAAAAGCAGCTTGTTTCCATCACCGTGTGATCGGCAGAGAATCAGGAACTTTACAAACCACCGTAAAAGACTCAGGCAACACACACTTCTGAGCTCCGGCAGTATATATCAACACGTTTAAAAACCAATGTTCATCAATCCAGGCTAATTTTACCCATTTTTGCTTACTAAAATTGGACTTATATAGACACAAGCAATACCTCGTAATTCAAAGATGAGTGTTTTTAATAGAAGGAAGATATTATCTCTGTGCTTATAAATTATCGACATTTAGCCAGGAAAGAAAGTGAAGAAAACGGGAGAAGGCATGACATAAAATTATATTACTAGGATGGAGAAACATAGCTTTTGTTTAATAGCTGACAAGGCAGGCTTGTTCCTTGGCTGTCATATTGCTTGCGTTGCCTGAGCTCCTTGGCGTCAAATAGGCCTGTGTTTGTGCAGTAAAATTCTAGATATCTACGGTTCCGCTCTGCAGCACTTAAACAAGATCTACTATCACTGGATGACACAAAATTCTGAGAAAGTACTGGGGCTCATGCCCTTAACGGCAGGCCCTAGTGCTGCCACTGGCTGCAGACATCTGCTGTTACTAATGTAGCTTAAGCAATAGCATCTGATACTTTAATATTTGTGTGAATACTACTACTACTACAACAACTACTACTACTACTTCATTATTATCATTAGTAGTAGTAGTGTTAGTAGTAGTATTGTTGTTGTTTTGTTGTTGTTGTTAATAATAACAACAAGAATAATAATGTGCTTAATAAAAACAATAATGAATGAATGAATTCAGCATATTATCAGAAGCGTGAAGAGTGGCTCTTTTGATTAATGTGAATAGAAAGTAGCCTACAAGTAACAATGTGTGTGAAGTGCAACCCCCCCGCCACCCAAACATAAAGAACAAATTGCATTTAACTACGCAATTTAAATGGGGCATCAGATGTGTGCCGGTGTTCCCGTCGAGCAGAATTAATTCAAAATGTTGCGGTAGATTCTTTATAATCTACTCAAAAATCACCATTTCGACAGATACGTATGACACGGAAAAATGTATATCAAATTACACTTATAATTATACTGAACTAGATAGCATATTTGTTTGTCTCGTGTAAAAGAAAAGCCTCAAAACACAGTTTTTCAGCCCGTTTGTCATTTCTTTGTGTGGGAACCAGCAATTCTAATGATCTACGACATGCTCAGTATGCGGCTACAATATGAAACTCAGATGTTTCATACATTATATTTACTTAAAGCATGTGAATGATTTCGTATGCTACTTAAGACATAATATGCAAATAAACTGCACTTTACTGGGCTATTAGTAATTGCTGTGGTACATCAATTAATTACGAATATCATTTGTTTCATAACCATACGATTTTATTTTTCATCCACTTCCCAAAAACTAACCAGAAAGTACAAAGAAAATAAAATCATCGTGCGGGCTGAGACGTAGGTGAGGATGCAGTTTTATGGGTAACGTTCGGGTGACATTCATAAATAAACTAATTGACTATTTTGTTTCTCGGGACGTAAGTGTGTTCAGCTAATCCTTTTCGCTTAAAAACCTGGAAGTTTTCACCCCGTCAGAATGAGATGGTGAAAGTAGCACTTTCCTGTTTTCACGCCAGTCGTGTGACAATGAGGGACTTCACACATCACATCGCGAAGTTTAAATCCTTTTCTCTCATCACGTCAACGGAGTGATTTTGACGTCGGGCTGGCATATTTTGGGTTAGTTTACTAAGGTCTTTGCACCATTTCCTTTGTGATTTGTGAATGTATGAGACGGCAGATGTGACTTGTTGTGGAGAAGTAAACAGCGAACAGTTCCTCCACTTGAAAATCCCCCTTAAAACGTCTGTTTACAGATGGCACTTGACTCGTATGGGTCCTTCAAATAAACTATCAGGTCCCTTTTGAATTCCCGAGGCAACAGGAACCGTCCTATTTCCTGAAAAACGCGTTAAAACGAATTGATTGGAATTCTCCATTACCATTGAGGGGCTATTCCACACGGTGGCCTCTGCGAGACTCGTTTTACTCATCGTGTCCTGGCGTCAGAAGTCATTGTATTTCATATTAAACCTTTTGCAAAGGGACAAAGGAGTTCCACCACTTCAAACGATTCTAATGGATGTTAATGACTATTAGATGAACTGCGGGCCCATGGACCACAAACAAAATGCACCAGGGGTTATTTTACAATAGCCCACCCTAAAAAATCCCAAGACAAAATGACCCACATTTTCCCTACTGGATTGCCCAACAGCTACCGTTGGACCACATGCAGTTTTTAAACATGTTAGCCCCATGTGAATTCTCACACCTAACCCCCAATTTCCATTTGATACGAGGCAGAATTTATGCTCTTCTTTCCCCAAAAGCTGAAGAAGATAGTAGCGGAAGCGTCTTCTGTAGACTGGGGTTTAAAGTTTAAAATTGTATTGCCACCTGTAACAGCAGGCAAGCTGACATGAAAACTATTTAATCTATTTCTATTTAATCTATTTAAAATATGATTGCCCCCATTGTTAAATAGTTCGTCAAATTATTCCTGACGAACGTTAGTTGTTTTGTTTTTTTTTTAATGAGCGGTTGCCTTTACACTAGACAGAAGAAAAACTTGTGTCACTGTATTTAAAATGTTCTTAAACTGCAATAAGTGGTAAGTGTTGTGATATATAATTAATTCAGAACATTTATCGCACCCAAGTATACAATCCATGGTGATCAATCGATCTCTTGACTTTCTAAATCCTGATATGCGACACATCGGGAAAGGTGTGACATCACAAAGAAGTAATAACATGAAGAGTGTATAACCCCCCCAGACACACACACACACACACACAAATGAAGATCAAGTAAAAATGGAACTGCAAATGAACTATTGCATCCAAATTCAGATGTGTATTCTGATATGATTGTACGCATTGTAAACTATATTAATAGTGAGCAGTACTATTAATATAGTTTTTTTTCGTGTGAACTGTTCCTAATATCGCCTTTGAACGGTAACTTTTTCACCCTGCCGATATAAGTGCATTAATATTAATGAGGGTAATTATGCCCCCCCCCCCCAAAAAAAAAAAAAATATACGATGTGATATCCGCACAGAATGAGAGAACTGAAGCGTGCAATATTACTAAACAAACCACGTTCTTTTACACTGCGGCAGTGAGTTGTATTTGGCTGGAATAGTGAGAGTGTCATAATCATGCCCCTAGGAGGCTGACTTAGTCCTCCAGGGTTCCCCGTTCTGTACCCATCCCTTCCAGATACAGCTGGAGCAGTCCCCTTATCCTGAAGTGTCTGCAGACTGCACACCGGCTGCATTAGTGCCGGTGATCAAAGCCAGGCATTCCTGCGACGTGGCTGACTAATGAAGATGTAACGCTGGCCCAATGTGATTATGGTGTAGCCTTATTCACAGGCATGGTTAAGCTGATGCAGACTCAGTATCTGCTCCCCTCTTACTAATTGGGGTGGACCTGGACGTGCCCCCTGTGTTCCCAGTCTCTTCCCACAAGCCTGTAGGGTACATGGCTCCACTCTACAATGGGATTATGGCTGGCTGGGGGAAAAGCCAGGCTGATCACATCAGAATCGCCCCCCCAAGGGGGTTTGCTGCATCCCTTGTACTAAAACCCAAAGCCTCTGTTTTAATTACTCAGCTAAACAATAGTGGAGACAGGCAAACATTTGGCTGTTTCCCTCTTCTTGAGAAATAAGTGATTTTGATACCATTCCAATGTATTTCAGTCTTTCCCTATTCAGGGTCACGGGGCATCTGCAGCCTGTCCTGGGGGCTACAGGAGCAAGGCAGGGAACAACCCAGGACGGGGCACCAACCCTGTGGCAGGGCACACTCACACACACACACACACACACACACACTCTCACACACACACACACTCACACACACAAACACACACACTCACACATGCACACTAACAACTGGGTGATTTGGTAACTCCAGTTAACCTTAACATGTTTTTGGACTGTGGTGGGAAACTGGAGTACCCAGAGGAAACCCCATGATGACACGGGGAGAACATGCAAACTCCACACACATGGGACCATGGTGGAGACCCAAACCCAACAGCACTGACCACAGCACCACCATGCGACCTCATAGATTTTATTTGCTAACTATAGTTTATGATTGTTTTGGCCATACATGCATGCAGCCTCTTTCTGGAACATACCGTGTGGTATTCACCCAGCCATTCCTTTGAAGATCAAATAAATATGTAAATATGTTTTTGAGATCAAAAAGTCCCATTTTCCTTGGTGTCTGATTCCATGTCCCTGTCTTTGTCCTTAGTTGTACTTTATAACACAATAATTATAATGGGATTATTGTAATCCACCTTTTCAAATAGAAAATAATTATCCTCGAAACTGAATGAATGACGTAATTATGAATGTTACAGCACCGGGTCCTCCTCAAAACAGGCAGAAACCAATTATATGGTGAGCTGATGAAAAGTGAATCTTTTTCCTGTAATTTGATGGAAACCGTGATGTTACTGAGACACTGTTGGGTTCTCTAGCCGTGATGTTATTGAGATGCTGCTGGGTTCTCTAACCGTGATGTTACTGAGATGCTGCTGGGTTCTCTGCTGGACCCCTGGCAGATTCCCCTGCTGACCGCAGCCCTGGGGCTCTCTGCTGGGTTCTCTGCTGAGTTCTCTGCTGGGTTCTCTGCTGGACCCCTGGCAGATTCCCCTGCTGACCGCAGCCCTGGGGCTCTCTGCTGGGTTCTCTGC
>JAODJU010000014.1:19222137-19249525 GCA_026776725.1 Gnathonemus echidnorhynchus | reverse complement strand
GGGACTTGAACCCTGGTCCTTGGGTTTATGAGGCAGCAGTGCTAACCACTGTGCTATCTGGCCACCCCCTCCTACTGCCTGCTGTAGTTAACTGATGTAGTTAATGAGGCTCCAGCTCTCTCATTCTCAGTGACCTGTAGTTTGGACCTGTTAGTCTGGGATGGGATCCCAGTTGTGTTGGTCTGTTAGCACAGTGGTTAGCACTGCTGCCTCATAAACCCAAGGACCAGCGTTCAAGTCTCCCCCACCCCCATAGCTCCCTACATACAGACCCTGCACAGCCAAGTAATCCCAGACACACTCACCTGAGAAAATAGATGGCCAGACTTTAGTCAGGACATCACCCCTACCTTTTCCAAAATATACCAAATAACCCTTAATGAGACCTTACAATAAAGAACCAGGGTCTTCCCAGAGCAACAACCCAACTGGGCTCCCATCCAAACACAGACCAGATCAAATCCTGCTTAGCTTTACACAGACTGCCCAGTCCAAACTGCAGGCACCATGGTTGCTGACAGCTTGAAACACTGATCACTGAGAATGTGAGCTGGAACCTAAAGAAAGCTACTACATCAGTTACCTACAGTAGGAGGGGGTGGCTAGATAGCACAGTGGTTAGCACTGCTGCCTCACAACCCAAAGACCAGGGTTCAAGTCTCCCATAGCTCCCTACATACAGAACCTGCACAACCAAGTAATCCCAGACACACTCACCTGAGAAAATAGATGGCCAGACTTTCAAGTCTCCCCCACCCCCAGAGCTCCCCATGCATGGAACCTGCTCCTGGCTACTCTATACACATGGATTTCCCCCCTTATCAATAAAGTTTATCTTATCTCTCTTAATAGTACCAAATTCATAGTTAAAACAATTCAATTAAGGCATATGAAGGAAGATACTCTGTTAGGACTGCAGATAATAAATAGTTCCTAAGAAAACTTCCACCAAAAAGTAGATCTGAAGACAATGGAACTGCTGTAAAACAAAGCAAAAATAAGGTAGTTCAAATATTTCTGTGTGATATCATATAAACAATGATTTAAAAAAGCTAGATTATCACACCATGGTGTATTATGTTTGAGTAGCATAGATATTATAATAAGTGTTCTGTACACTTCTATATATAGAGAGAATTGGCAGCTCTTCTTCCAAGCCACCATGTGCTTGTTTAATATGTGAATGATATACAATTATATTCGTCATAAAAAGACAAATTGACAATAATTAATTAAAATGAGTCTATAGCATCCCTAAAGTATTACTGTTCCTCCATGTTTGAAATTGACTTTGCATGCTGCTATAACTTTATATGCAAACCTTTTCAATGTCTGATTAGGTGTCATCAAGAGCTCTGGTGATTCCTGGTATCCTTAGTAAATGACTTCAGAGCGAATTAGTTAAACGACCTCCAAAGGGGATAATCTAGAAGGTCCAGCATGGCTTTGTGCCAGAGAAAGTGGACAATATGGCACAGTGAGCCCCGGAGCCAGTAAACAATCAAAGGTGGTCTCCACGGCAACAGCCCAAACAAAGCCAAGACATTCTAAAGGTACAACGCCAGACACAGTAAGGGAGGGGGTTCCTACCCCCAGCTTACATCTGCGCCAGTCTTTTAGTGCCCATTAAACAGACCTGTCTTGGTATGCAGAGACAGACAAGGATTTGTGCATTATGCTCTGTTGTCCTTTGGCATTTACCACTGTCTCTGGGCTGTAGCGACACCTACTGGTAACAAACGAGAGATCTTGAAATCCCGCGAACTTAGTCCTTTTAATATTTATCAAACAAAATAGTGTAATTATTAAATACAAAATAATAGTTTGGCAGTCAAAGTGGAATGAAACGTAAACCCGGTTTCTATAAACCATATAAACGTTTTTTATCCAGTTACGGGCATTCCACTTTCTCTCTCTCTTTCTGTCTATATCAGTATTAGGACCATGCCTTAGCAATTGCGTCAGCATTAAAGACCACTTTGAGTAATGAGATCACAAACAGGGATCTCAAAATCTAACCATGTGAGGTTTCACTGCACGTTATATGTAGTTCGCTATTCTCAACCCGAAGGAGTAATTACTTTAACCAAAGGTAATAATTCCATTTATTAATGACTTTAATTAAGTTTACTTCAGTCTCTTCAAATCAAGATCCTTGATGAAATTATGTGTAATATACTAATAGGACATTTAGCTTGTCTGAAATTTTGTCAAGTCCATCCATTGATTAAAACAGATCAGAACTACAACAGTACACCCAAAGTACACTATGCATCGATGAAGCTTCACTGCGCATGCGTACAATTTCCTTTTTTCCGTCAAATACCGACGTCATTGGGTCAAAGGGTGAGCTCAGCAATAATGGCTGCTCCCATAAATGACATGTTTTCTTTCTGCGTTGAGCCTAGCAGAGTTTGCAGTTATGTGGAGGTTCGGCCAGTGGACAAAATTAAGGTGAGGGACAAGTAAGCACATATGTGTGAGGAGATCTGAAGGGTAAAATAATTCAGTAAAGTAACATTTGGTGCGGACGGTGAGCTGTCTGTCCGAGCATGCTGTCATTGTGCGGCACTGTGACATGATCTGCGTGGATTTGCTAAGCTGTGGACTTATTCGGTGACTTGTCGAATAAGCAAACTTGAGCTGCAAAGTGTGATAAATACCGTAGCTACAATAATATAAAAGAAGGCATGTTGTTGATGGATTGATTATATATTTCCCAAGGAATGAGTACTTATTTAGCGCAGGTAAATTCATATTGTAGGCGGTAGCTATCCAAATAAACAATCACCCAAAAGCTGTACCAAGATTATTCAAAAACAGGTTATTAAAGTGTTTGGATAATGTGCATCATTCAAAGGTATAGCAAGCTAAAGAACAGAATTACAACAGGAGTTTTCAAAATGATTTAAAATATAAATTTAAACTGTTCATGTGACATGTCGCAGCTCTAATCGTTCAGAAGAGCCGTCGGAAATGTTTCTTCAGATCAGCAAGTCAGGGATTTGGCATCATTGCAGTAGATTAAAAATGCAGCGCCACTATCCATTTAAAAATGACCATTCGAAGGTAACGCGTAACTGATCAGTAAATGACCATCCCGAAATCGAATCAGAAATTTATACGTATTGGAATTTGCTCTGGAAAAACAGGAAATGAGTTCGGGACTCAATCTTATTTGGCTAATTGATGTTTTTTGGGTTTCTTAAGTGAGCCAGAAGTGTTTTGTTTAGATGCATTATTTACAATAAGGACACATGAATACGAGCAGGATGGTGGTTCATTGTGTGGCTTGTTGCGTCACAGTTCCTCTCGCACTTTCCAGACACACACTTAGGTGAATTGGTGACAAAAAAATGTTCTGTAGTTTATGGATGCTTGCCATAAGCTGGTATCCCATCCAGAGAGTCCCCTGGCCTTGTGCTCTGTGTTGCCTGGGATGGTTCCAGACCACCGTTGTGACATCATCCAGGATCAGCAGTTGGATGATGGATAGATGGCATTTGAATGTGATACTCCAGAAGGACTGAAATATTTAATTGTTGTCATCCAGGGAAAAGGTCTGTTTGCCAAAAAGAGCATCAGGAAAGGAGAAACCGTCTTTGTAGAGCGCCCCCTGGTGTGTGCACAATTTCTCTGGAATGCCCAGTACAATTACCGAGGTGAGTGGGTAGTGGAGGCTCAAACGTGGATATGAAGATGAAGGATGAAGATCCTTAATCTCAGAAATATTGGGTTCTTGTAAATAGAATCTTATTGATTTAATTCTGTGGCTATTGCAGATTTCTCTCAGTGGTTTGGAAATATTCTTTCCTGCTCTCAGTGTTCATTTTCACTGGCTTGTCTTTGGTAGCCTGTGAGTTCTGCCTGAGGTCTCTGGAAACTGCTGAGGAGAATGCCAGGCGTCTCAGTGGCATCCCCAGCCTCCTGCTGCCTCACCCAGAGCAGTGCCTGGTGCAGCCTGAGCGGCACCTGCCGTGTCCTCAGTGCCAGGTGCGTTCGGGGCCTACACACTCCAGGCAGCGCTCTGTTGGGGGCCTTTACTAGCTCCTGGCGATGCACTGTCAGGGCCTGCATGCCCTCCTGCTCAGCGCGCTTCCAACAACACGCTATCGGGGGCCTGCATGCGCTCCTGCTCAGCACGCTTCCAACAACTCGCTATCTGGGGCCTGCATGCGCTTCTGCTCAGCATGCTTCCAGTAACACACTATCGGGGGCCTGCATGCGCTCCTGCTCAGCACGCTTCCAACAACACGCTATCGGGGGCCTGCATGCGCTCCTGCTCAGCATGCTTCCAGCAACACACTATCGGGGACCTGCATGCGCTCCTGCTCAGTACGCATCCAGCGACACGCTATCGGGGGCCTGCATGCGCTTCTGCCCACCGCGCTTCCAGCGACACACTGTCTGGCCTGCATGCAGTTCTGCTCAGCACTCTTCCCTGCTATAGTTGGCCTGCATGGACTCTTGGTGATGCGCTTTCAGGTCCGTTCACACATCTGTGATAACAGCTGCATTTTTCACTGCACTTTCCAGTGTTTCATTATTACTTATTTTTGTACCTCAAGGTGTTTGAAAGTGGGTATATTATTGCATTTACAGTGTCTTTTATTTCTCTTTTTTACTGCTCACTGTAAGAGTATTGTCTGTGTTTGTACTAATGGCAGTCTCTAATCTCATGATAATGTGTATTTTTGTATGCAATTTTTAAAATAGAGCTTGTATTGGTATGAGTGTCATATGTTTTAATTATTCTGCAGCAGCAGTTAGAGCAGTAATGTGGAAACCTTACATACAGTAAAGGCTAAATGCTCCAGTTCAAGCTGTCCTTCATGTCCTTCTTGTTTAATGTGGCCCACTGCTCCCCCCTCTCCCCTCAAGGTGATGTACTGCAGCAGCGAGTGCCGTCAGGCTGCTTCGGAGCAGTATCACCAGGTTCTATGCACGGGCCCGTCCAGAGAAGACCCAGAGCATCCTCTGAACAAGCTACAGGAGGCATGGAGGTGGGCTCTGACCTCTGAGCATTACAGATGGTCCCCGAGTTACGATGGTCCGACTTACGATTTTTCGATCTTACGATGACAATTCCGATACGCTAAAAATGGTTTACGGGCAGGCATCGCTGGCAGTCAAGCATAGCAGCGTATGAGGTACGATCGTTTGGGACGCTGCCGGGATGTACGTATCGCCTGCTTTGTGTGATGCCTCACTTTCACCAAAGACTCACTGAATTAAGTTGTATCCGTGTTAGAGCGCATATTTTTTTCTTTGTATTAAGTGTATTTTACTGTATTAAAATGTATTTTCGCCTTACAATTTTTTTCACCTTACGATAGGCTGGTCGGAATGTAACCCCATCGTAATCCGGGGAGAGGCTGTATAATAGTAACTTCCTCACAAACTTTGTGTTCTCTCCTAGTAACACTGCACATGATTCAGTCTGTTTTTCTAAAGCTTTATATTGTATGCATTAATTGGTTTTGAATTATTGCTTCTTGGGGGTCATTGGTGACCCAAGACTCTCAGTCCAAGATCCAAGACCCTCACTTGAATCCATCCTCACCCAGCATCAGTGCTGGAGTTGGGCTCTTTTAATTACTGCCTGTCCCATTCCGTGCCTCCTATGTGTAAGAGGTCTGTATCAGATGTTCAGAGGTAAATATGAAGGGCTTCTAGGTTGGTTATCGTTGGTCTGTATCTCTCTCTTTTAATAGCATACATTTTTCTATGCTTGGTGGGCTTGTGGCAGATGTTCATACCTTTTAGACATTTAGTGTATCATTTAACCAGAGTAGCGTCACACGGGTGCCCCCATGCGTGTGACTGTGCCCCCCTCTACCCCGCAGGAGCATCCATTACCCCCCAGAGACCTGCAGCATCATGCTGATGGCCAGGATGGTGGCCTCTGTAAAGCAGGTGCTGTATTGCGTCTGTGCTGCTCTGCCTGCCGTCTGTCTTTCTTTTCGACACGTTCACTTGTTCCCTTTCATGCTTAACTCTGACTCTGCTGCCCCCCTCCACGGTTCTTCCTCTAAACATCTATCATAGGTGTCGTAACACGTTCTGGTTGCAGCTAGAATTTGTTCCGTCTTTTCTCCAGACTTGTTCTTCTCGCGTCGTCTTTTCTGTTATTGCTTACGGATGCCTCCCTTCTCTGTTGCCTGCAGGCGCGAGACAAAGCCCATTGGCTCAATCTCTTCTCGCAGTTCTGCAGTCGCACGGCGAATGAAGAGGAGGAAATAGCCCACAAGCTGCTGGGGGAGAAGTTTCAGGTGAGCGCCCCCTGCTGCCTGAGAGCGGAGTTGCAAGTCCCCATATTTCAATTTACTGCCCAGTTACTGGGGCAGCTTGGCTACAGGTAATGATCAGATATTTTGCCTTAACATTGTTATTAAAATATAGCAGCTGTGGTATCTGTCACCTGTTTCGGTGTGAGAACAGCTGGCACATTGTTGCTGTGATCCTGCATGGTCCTGCTCATCACGGAGATATTTAGCGATGCTCTCTGTGGTCCACCAGGGGCAGTTAGTGCTGCTGCGGAGCCTCTTCGCTACAGCCTTGTATGACGAGAACCTGAGCCGGGTGAGTCTCTGCATGTACTTCATTGGTATGCAAGGAGAAGCGTTTTTTTTCTTTTGCACAACAAAACAGTTCCAGAAGTGAGTTGTTGATTGATTCCACCAGGAAGCTCCTTGTTTGCTTGGATACATTAGTAATTTGACAGAAAGAATGTCTAAAACTCTAGATGCAGTTTCAAACCCTTTGTTGTTTTTACTTGCTTTCTCACATTCAGTATAGAGACCCATTTTTTTTTCAGGAAACCATTTTTATTCCCTTTTTCCTCACAGTGGTTTACTCCTGAGGGCTTCCGGTCCCTCTTTTCCCTTGTGGGGACCAACGGACAAGGCATCGGCACCAGGTTCGAGCCAGCAGGCCTGCCATTCCGTTTCCACCTTACCGCTGTCTAGTGTGTTGCGGCCCTAACCCTGTACCTTCTCACCTGAGTCTCCATCTGTTCCAGCTCCCTCAGTCAGTGGGTCCGTGGCTGTGACGCACAGGAACTACCTGCCCAGCAGAGGGAGCAGTTGGACGCCTTCATCGACCAGTTGTACAAGGACATTGAGAAAGGTTGAGAACATGGTCTTTTATTCACACATACATGACCAGATAATGACACGTACAGACTCGCTGTGGAAGGCGTGTAAACACGTTAGACCAGTGTTTCTAAGCCTGGTTCTCAGGGATCCCCCCCTAGACAGTCCATGTTTTTGCTCCTGTTCAACCCTTACTGTGAGCTGGTAGGGAGCAAAAACGTGGACTATGTGGGAGGGAGCAAAAACGTGGACTATGTGGGAGGGAGCAAAAACGTGGACTCTGTGGGAGGGAGCAAAAACGTGGACTATCTGGAAGGGAGCAAAAACGTGGACTATCTGGAAGGGAGCAAAAACGTGGACTATCTCTGTAGGGAGCAAAAACGTGGACTATCTGGGAGGGAGCAAAAACATGGATTGTCTCAGGCCCCCTGAGGACCGGGTTGAGAAACACTGCATTTATGGAAGCCGGACGCCCGGTTTAGGCTTGCAGTGTGATGTCCTTAATGACGCTGAAAGATGGAGCCTCACCACTAGATGGTGTTATAAGCCAGTGCTCCAGTGCTTCTCCATGAAGTATCAGCGGCGCAGTGTGTCATGGTCCTGGCAGATTGACGGTGGAGATGATGACCATCTTTACCTTCACAGAAACTGGGGACTTCCTGAACTGCGAAGGATCTGGTCTCTACCTGCTCCAGAGCTCCTGTGAGTATCACCACATGCATTTCTGCTGTGTTAGGATGTCAAAGATGCTCAAAGGGGACTTCTGACTTTTTGACTTGACTTTTGACATTTTGTCTGAAATCTTGAGGCTGGAGCATCAGTCTATCCATTTTAATTAAACAAATGGCCTTTGTGTTACAATGTTTGATTATGAAAAATTTGACGTCAATCACACATCTTCCAGAGCTCAGAAAGAGCTCCCCCCTTTCCCCCCTTGAGATATAGCGCCTTTTCTGCATTGTGGATGGCAAAAAAAAATGATGATCCAGAGAATTTTCTTGTACAACTACATAACCCCGTTACAGCTTGTTGGGGAAACTCCAAGTACTCTCTCATGGGAGGTGTGGTGTCCATCTGAGAAAACAAAGGAGCCAATCTCTGAAAAGTCCCCCAAAATACTTCACACCATTTAGGCCATTTTATAGGTACAGAAATGGAAATTTGTTGATTTTAGAATGGAATGACCTTATTGAGGTATTGCTGTGTTCATTTTCAGTATGATCAGTAAATGTAACTGTCAACCTTTGACATGTCAACTACATTCATTCATTCGGTCTTTCATTCATTTATTCGTTTTTGTCAAATCCAGTTTCCAAGCTAACTCTAGGGCATAATCTTCAAGTCCCCGAGGAGAGAATGTGAGGTTTAACGCAGCAGTGTTGATTACTGGGGCACTGCATTATTCTGAATGTCTGGGTTGCACAAATTACATCATCTTCATTTGGAAGTTCTGTTCCCTGTTGTCTAGGTAACCACAGCTGCCTGCCCAACGCTGAGGCGTCTTTTCCTGAGAACAACTTCTTTCTTCACCTCACAGCTCTCTGTGACATCAGACCTGGTGAGGTGAGCACTGGGTGTCATGGGATTATGAAATACCAGGGGAACATCTACTGCAGGCCTTAAGGATCGAGTGACTCAGTGGGTGTGTAGCTGAGATGGTGAAGTCTTCAGCAAGTGGCTTTCTGTCTGGACATCCACTTTGACTTCTCAAGGTGCACATCTGTTTCCTTGCCCTCAAATCATATAGGAAAAAAATTAATTTAACCAAAAAACTGGTGTAGAAGAACGCCAGTTCTGGTTGGTAGTGGTTGTTTTTGACAAAGTTTTCAAGCTGTGGTGTTTCACAAGTCTTATTGCTGATGAATTGGCGCATTGAAGGTTGATCTGGCACAGGATGGGATGCTCATGGATCCTTCCATATGTCTCCTCATTGCAGGAGATCTGCATTAGCTACCTGGACTGCTGTCAGCGAGAAAGAAGCCGACACAGCCGTCTGAAGATCCTGAGGTGAGGCTCGTGGCCGTTGTATGACGGCAATGAGCTAAAACATGCAGAATTGCTGGATGTCAGGAGGTTATTTGGCCAGACGTTGGACAGATGTTTCACCTCCTCTCCTTGCTTTCTTGCCAGGGAGAATTATCTGTTCACATGCTCCTGTCCGAAATGTGTGGCCCAGATGGACGAGCCTGACGTGACCTCTGAGGAGGAGGAGGAGGAGGATGAAGCAGAGGGTGATGTGGAGGGTGATGATCTGGAGGATGAGATGACAGATGTATGACGAGAAGGTGTTCCCCCCCACCCAGTCTTAGCAGGTCCTTCTTCATGTCCTCCTTCATGGTGCTTTTGTAGGGGTCTACGTGGTGAGGATACCCTCCTCCCCTAGTTATAGCCCTGTGACCCCTATATTAGACACGATACCACTCATTCCAGGTCAGATCTGCCCCCCTACTCGACTCCATCTTCCTTGCTCGAGCAGGAAGTCCATCTCTTCTGGGGTTCAATTTTACGGCACATTTTGAAACTTCCCCTCATTGTCCCTGACCACCAGGGTCAAATCCTTTCCACAGCTGTCTTTCTCTCCCCTCTTCCGTTCACGAATTCTGTCACACAACATATCCAGTGAAGAAAAG
Source organism: Gnathonemus echidnorhynchus (assembly GCA_026776725.1). NCBI lineage: Eukaryota > Metazoa > Chordata > Actinopteri > Osteoglossiformes > Mormyridae > Gnathonemus > Gnathonemus echidnorhynchus. The sequence goes on along the minus strand of JAODJU010000014.1, from coordinate 19,239,801 downwards.
CTCCAAGGATTCAGTCCATCTCCAAGGCTTTGCTCTGTGGGCTGCACAGTGGTACAGTAGCAGTAATGCAGCAATCTGGTGACATGACCATCTTCTGATCTTGGCTTCTACTGAGCTCTACAAGCTTCTACTCAAAAGCATGACCTGCTTTGGCACAAATCCAGTCTCAAATTATCCTCGAGATATTACTGAGGAGGCTGGCAATGTCTTAAAATGATCTGGTCAGAAACCAGCTGGAGGCATCCAGACCTACGTCGCAACAGAGCAAAACTAAGCTCTTGATAGAACAAACTTTGACACCTCTGTATGTTACATTCAACCTTACAGCAATCCTGTAAAGCTACAAGAACCTGATTTATGGTTTATTCCTCATTGATGTTGTATGGGGCATGCCAATCAGTGGCATTAAAGTACAGGAATCATAGATTTAGTTCTGAAGGCAGATATGACCTCTGGTCTCCCTGAGGGCTGCTAATACTTGCAACCACAAGATGGCAGTGTGGCTGAAGAAGACATATCAGGTGCCATCAGTCTATGTTGTGGAGACTGGGGTTTTCAGGTTCTGACCTGTGCAATAATTTAAGGAACACCAGTATATATTGTTGGTAACAATCTGTGGCTGACATTTTTATCTCTGCAGCTATCAGTGTAACTCAAACCTTTCATAAAGATTTGTGCTCAACTCAGTGTGACCTCTGTCTGATGTATTGTTTGTGGGATAAAGAATCAGACTGTTGAAAAAACAACCTACGCCAGAGAGTTGGTAAATTTGGGGAAACATTTCAGGATGCTTGAGTGTGTAGCCATGCAGCCTGACGTCTGCACAGGATAGGGGTAATTATTTTTAAGCGTGTACATCTTATCCTTACCAAAACTTTTTGAGACACTTTTAGGTCTTTTTCAACAGTAGTAAATATAATATGATGTAATATTATATTACGTAACACACACACACACACACACTATCACCTTCCAGAAAGTACTGCTATTATTGTAGTTAAATCTTGCTTCCCTTCAAGTAGGCTCAAGCATCAGCTCTCACAGTGAGTCTCAGATTATGGAAGAACTCAACACCAGGATCATCAGAAGGTGTTACCTGTTTGTCAGGAGAGGCCCAGTTTTCATCAGCTTGGCATTTTGCCAAACTAGCTAATTGCTGGAAAGTTATATCTGAGAGTTTGTGGTAAGGGACATTAGGGTTAGAATAATTCAATATATTAGACAGATGGTTCATATAAACTCATAACGATTAGGCATTTATAATTGAATGCAAATTGATGTTACATATATTAAAGACTTTTTAAAATTAAATATTAACAAGGCATTTGCAGCATAATCTCTATTCAACATAGACTTTTGTGGGAGTTTGAAACTTACAGATCAGCAGAATTTAGATATACTTGTTAACATGAAGTCGATTTGTCACTTTTGCCAACTGAGGATAAAGCTGTAAGCCTCCAGAGAATTGTATTGCTGAGAAATCCTGCATTTGTGGTGCGATGAGGTTTAACATGCTGTGGCAGAGTCATGTGCAGCTCCATTCAAACAGAGAACCAAGGTCAGGAAGCAAACCTTAACGCGCTGTATTCTTTTGGGACAGCAGGGGGCAGCAGATAGTGCAAAGGGTAAGTACAGACCCATGAACACAGTCGTGTGCCTGAAGGTCAGGCATCTCCACTACGGTTTGCTTTCTTGTGTTCCAGGATATTGTTCCACTGGCTCACCCATAGACCTGTAACTAGATATGGAAATGATCTCGCCTAGTTTAAGTCTAGTTTACTCATTTGTCTTTTGCTGGAGTCTCGGAAACTTAATTAAAAGTTGTCACTCAACTTTGCCAGTCTGTTCATTGCAGAATGTCCTAGTATACTGATGTGTACTGGATGCTATTCTGGAAGTCAACAGGTGTGAAGGTGGTTGCATTGTATGTTCTGGCAACCCACATACAGGAAACATCTCCTGTCTGCTGGGGGTGGTTTGTGTAGTAATGTGTGACATAGGAGACACTTCTACCCAATTAACCCAATGACTTCATGCTCCATGGATATGTCATCGCACCATAAGCACATCTGCCGTCTCTGAGCACTGCGGCTTCCGTCGTGTGTGACGTAGGCATTTGTAGCCATATTTATTAATCCAAGGTCAAGTAGACACAAGTGTCACTATATTCCTTTGCATTTTGGACTTGTGAGCCACCTGGCATAGGAAGCGTTTTTAAGAAAAATCTGGTGATTTGACATGTGACTTGTAGAGCAACCAACTCCCAACATATTCAGCTATGTGTATATTTACAACATTTTATAGGTGCAATGTATTCTGGTTCTTTAACCTCAATTCAAGTGTAAATGCAAGGGTAAATGAAAGCAACTTGTATTATACAAACACGATACAAACATCATACATACAATCTACATATATGTCTGAAATATCATTTGTAGAATATCAGAGATTTATTAAATCGTCAAAGCCTTAGATGCTCAGGTGTTTATTTCACAAGTATTTCCCAATGTCTGAATTAACTCACAAAAGTAGTTTGAAATTATCACTGCCTTCATGTGTGTCTGGCCATGATTCCTCACCGTGTGTGTAAAGGAGGGGGCGTGGCCTCAGACAAACTGGAGACGCATGACAAAGGCGCACATAAATTAACTGAGTGCTGCCTTTACTTAAACAATGATCTGGGCATCTGTTCAGTGCAGTGAAGTCAGTTTAAACTTTAAAGGTAGAGGAGCTACTGCCCCCTCCCACCCCACAACCAGTATCTGCCAGTAGTAGAATACAAAACAACACTGACCATTTAGCTGTATGTAACTCATGAGTTACATCATCGAGGGATGCATGAGAAGAGAATGTAGGAAGGGTCACGCTATACAACGCTGTACATAATGTCCCTCTGTGTTCTCTATGTTGCAGTTCTTGTCATCGAATTGAATTGTCTAATTAGGTTCCGTTTTGTTGGAAGATGTTATGCGGCTCTGGCTCCTGTACTACATACGCTGGTAACTGTGCATTGATTGGAAACACAGCCCAGCCCGCCTTTTGCCAAATTGACTCCTTGACAGCTGTATGTTTGTAATGTGTTGTATGTGTTGCTTTGGACTAAAGCATTTGCTAAAAAGAAATAAATGTAAATGTAGGTTCTAGGAAGTAAGAGGAGTTCTGGGGGCCTGGTCCTCAAGAGTTACTGACCCATCACCCCAGCTGCAGAACAATCTTCCCTTTTTCCACTTCTAACTCCCATGTGGTCCTGTAATTGTTAAAGATTGGGTTTGCTGGGTATGAGGTTAACAACGAGTCAGGACCAGAACCTGTGGTCGTTGAGATGGACCTATGCTTTGGCTCCCTTAAGGAGTTGAATTCTTGTCCATTTGACTCTATGGGATTAATATTCCTGAAGAATGTACGTCTCGGCAAATAAGGGGAAATGTAAGCAGCCTCATAAGTATGTAGAATACCTGCTGGAATCTACCATTACAATGATCAAAAGGCAGGAATGTTTGATTCAAAGAACCTTGAGTACCAATGTGAAAGCTGTGTTAATTGAAGTCAACATGAAACAATTACCTGTTATGCAAATAAGCCTACCTGTGACAACTCCCAAAGCAATCACCTGACATTGTGTTTTCCTTTCTTTTGAGGAACACACAGAGGTCACCACTTAACTCTGCATAAACTGGGATGCTCTGTTATATTATACATATAATTGAACATAATTAGGTACTACTTAGTCTTGATGTTTCTCTCTGGTTATAAAAAATGCCGTTTTGGAAGGGCCATTGTCTTTGTTGGACAATCACTGCAAAAATGAAGACAAAGGAGCATTCTACTCATGTGAGAAACAAAGTCATTGAAATGCACAAGGCAGGAAAAATATGGAAGAGTTTGAATGTCCCGTTAAGTGCTGTTGGATCCATCATCAGAAAGTGGACGGTTCATCACAGCACCAGACCCTTACCAGAAAACACGTCCCTCAAAACTAATCAGAGCAAGACCTCGACTGGTGGGAGAAGACTACTAAAAATCCACCCAGCACTCGCAGAAGTCTGCAGTGCTCTTTGGCTGAGGGAAGGTGCATGGGTCCACAATATCAAGAACTCTCCATAAAATAGGCCTCTATGGGAGGGGAGCAAGAAGCCATTCCTTAAGAACATCCACAGAAGAGCATGTATGGCATTCGCTATAAAGTATGAGAAAGACCCAGTTAAGATGTGAGAGTAGGTTTTATGGTCAGGTGAGACTAAAATAGAACTTTTTGCCAGACTTCAAAGAGGTATGTGTGGTATTAAACTAACACTGACCAGGCCTCCAGAAACACCATATCTACGGTGAAATATGGTGGTGGCAGCATTATGTTGTGGGGATGCTTTTCATGTGCTGGGACTGGGAATCTTGTCAGAGTTGAATGGACAATGGATGGACACAAATACCACAAAATATTGCAGGAGAACTTGTTCCAGTCTGGTATGAACCTATGGCTTGGGAGAAGATTCATCTTTCAACATGACAATGACCCTAAGCATGAGGCCAAAGTGACACTGGAATGGCTCAAAAACAGAAAGGTGAATGTGCTGGAATGGCGGAGTCACAGCCCTGATCTTAACCCCCCCGAGAATCTGTGGCACTATTAGAAAGCTGCTGCCCAGAGGGGCCGTTAAGGCTGTTATTGCAGCAAAATGGTTCTCAATAAAGTATTTATGTGTAGGGGTGGAATACTTATGCAAACACTAAATTCTGAATTTCAGTTCAAATATCTACAGAAAATCGTTTATTTTGACTTTGGAAATGTACTGTTACACCAAACGAGTTCACAATAAAATACTGAATGGACAAATATGTGTACCATTCTTTTGTCATGCAGAATATTATGACTTTCAAGGGGTTTTGCAAGTCACTGTAAATATGGGCTATGGGATTAATGCTTCAGCCACTTACCTACATTTATATATGAGTAGGCAAAGGACACCAAAAAATAGAGTGATCTGTGCACCTCTTAAGAACATAAATCTCTTAATAGGTGTGATACTTGAGGCATGAAATGAAGTGGTGGGGCTATAGCCAGTATTTTTTGCCTAGGTTCTGGTAATCAGTTGGTGTCAACGTTTCAGGACATTGATCTGTTTTTATGTAACATGCCTTATGAATGTCAGGGAATTTTTTTAATTTCTGAGGCAGGTTGATCTTGTTATGTCACAATGAGAACTTACAGGCAGGCAAGTGCTACTTTTACTTCTCAGTTAAGGATTTATATCTCCGATTGTGCCTAGCTAAAAGTGCATTCCACTTCTTATGTTCCTCTGCAAACTGTGAATTATAAGATGCCCTATTAAATGTGTATTTCAAGAAATATATTCATCATCTGCACAAATATAAAGAAGCGAGTCCTTAACCACATTGCAACATTGTGATACCTTTTTAAACCAAAGTTACTCTTGCAACTTGGTTGCAAATGTTTACTTTCTGTATTTCCTCTTCCTTCACATTTTATAATACCCTTGCGAGAAAAGTTTTACATTGTTTGCCATTTCTTGCACTCTGGAGTTTACACAAATATACCTTTTGTTGTATACTTGCTTTAGTATTGTGTAATGACAATAAAGCTGAGTTGAATTTACCACAAGATTACCAGTGATGTATCATAAATTTTACCCATTTTTCTATTTATAAATACATCACTCAATTCTGTTGTGTGTTGAAACAATGTTGCAATGTGGGTTTATCTCATACTGCGTTTGCAACAAAAGTTTGAGTTCACAGCTGGATTGTAATCATAGTGGCGATATGAGGTGAATGTTTGGGTGGGGACTCGAAAGGAGACCAGAGGAATATGACTGATATGAATTTGTATGTGGTGGGGTCCACTATGGATGGAGCAGGACATTACAAGATAGCAGACTATGATACATTTACAACAATTAACATTTGTGAACGTACCTGCTAATGGCTTTGTTTGGAATCTCAATGGTCTCTATAGACTTGCAGGATGGTGCAGTCTTGCTTGAGAATCAGCAGTAAGCTAATCAAGGGAGGAGACACTGGGGTTCTCTCTCCTGCTGGGGGGCACTGACCTTCCGCTACGTTTGGGGGTTGGGTCTGTGTTCTGGCATGCTTTCTGGGAGACATGGAAATGGGTTGATATGGAAATGCTAGCGACAAACAGTTCCCCCATTTTTCTTGCTTGGTTCCCAAGGTGTCTGGCCTTCAGAGATGGAAAGCAGACAGATTGTCAGAGTTGAAGAAGACCAAGTTGAAATCAACAGATTAAAAGATCAGCTAGACTCCCAATCAGACTGGTTGAGTCAGATGGCTGAAATACTGACAGTTGTGCCTGTTACTGGGAGTACAATATACGTATAACTTAAAGCCTTTCTTCTGTAATGCATAAAGAACAGCAAAGAAGAATTAATGATTCCACCTGGGCTATTGGGTTGTTTTTTCCTTACATCTCCACAGTTCAGTAAATATTCCATTTCTAACATCGAGAAAAACACATTTTGGCAGCCGACTGCAATCCACAAGACATATGCTTGCAAGTGCGTGAATAGTGTTTGAGTGAATCTTTGTTCAGGTTTCACATTGTGAATTTTTGGGATTCTGCTTGAGGGTTTCTAAAAAAATCTGTTAGAAATATATATTGAGAAACATTAAGGGTAAGGATCTGCTCCAACTTACCTTTTATAACTTCCATATCCAAGAATTCTAAATCACTGGAATAATTGGTGCACTGTGCCATCATAATGAAATCTCATTCCGCATAATAAGAAGCCCCTTAAAAAGTCTAGCAAAGTTGATTTGTTGTTATGTCTCTTGTTTCTGTGGCTTTCCTTCTGCAGGCCAAAACATTTAGTTAAATGACTCAGTATCTAAATTGCTCAAAGTATGTGATTATGTTGCCTGTGTGCTCTGTGATCAACTAGAATCCCGTTTGGGGTGATCTGTGCATCGGAATAATCAATGGATGTTAAATATGTCAGCCAGCAACCCAACTAAATAAACTTCTGGATGACAATTTGAATTGTGACAGACAGGACCACTAAAAGACCACGGAGGACACTACCATTGGCACCAAACCAAAGGAACAACTCCAGCTGCTGACTGAAAATATCATGTACAAGGCCAGACTAACACTAAAATACCCCACAGTGCTGTCGTGTCCCCAGGGGTCTGTCACTGGGGGCATAAGGATTCTCTACAAAACAAGATATCTAGGGCTCAAGGGCAGGAACACAAAGATGGATATCAGTGCCCCTTGGGGAGATGATTTCCCATGGTCACGGCAGAGAAGGCTGACTAATGTGCAGAGCCAATGGCTGAGAAGATTGGCTGCCTAGAGGGAGGAACCTACAAGTCACACATGGAGGTAAAAGTCAATAGATTTCCACCTTCTTCAGCTGAGGATCTATGCAGTTGGGGTGTGAAGAATGAGTCAGTTAACAGCCGTCATTATACTAAAGAGCAAAGTTGACTCTAATGATAAGGAAACAGGCTGATTCATCTTAATTATATCATGACCAAGGGAAGCAGATTAGGAGCTGGACAAATGAATTGCTAAGTCCACGTGCAGAAAGTGTTTTAGACTCTGCAACATTATTAAGTGTTTCAGGCCAGCCTCACTAGTTTTTACACTGTAGTTAGAATCAGAATCTTTATTGCTATTGTACAAGTACAACAAAATTGGATGCAGTCCCTTTCAATTAAAAAGCTAAATCTCTAAATAGTGTAAAAATAATATATATCCACATATATATATATATATATCCCCACAGTGCATTATGCCGCAACTGTGGCAGTTGCGAGAAGTTGCACTGTAGTATTGCACATGGCGATGAGGTCGTGTATATGTGTAGACAGACACACATTGCAGTGGAGGCGAATATCATGCAGAGTAACAAGAGTTGCACAGTGAGAGACTGGATGATCATTCATTTCAGTTCACTGGCTATAACAGTGATGGCCCTGGGCTATGTGCTGTTTTTCACGAGCCTTGATTGCTCTGTGCCATCTGCCTAAGGACATCAGTTCAAACAGGTGGTGTGCTGGATGTGACGTGTCCTTCAGGGTGCTGCTGGCTTTTCTCTATCAGCGGGAATTTAAGATTTAAGGCAGTGGATGACAGGATGTTGGGCTTTAAAATGCTGGGTGGCCGTTTGAATGTGTGGGTTTTTGCAAGCTATGTAACACGTTGTTTTTTTTTACCACTTCAGCCCTTTCATCTGTTTTTAATGACATGACAAACACATGGCTGCTAATGTGCTAAGGTTAAATTATGTATACAGTTAATGGATCACTCTTCTGGTATATTTTGCATTTACTGTATCCTTTTATAAAGATCCTGTAGAGCACCCAATAAAACAATGTATACTCATGAATTCGTTTAGATGAAAATATATATACTTCAGAATTAAGGTTACTAGGCAGTAACCTGGATAATTACTGCAGGCCTGCTTACTTGCAACAGATGACCAGAATCACTGAACTGACTCCTGTGTTAAGACATACCCTGCTGACTAGGCAGATGGTAAGCGATCTTTAAAAAGCCGGTCACTCACATCTAGGCTATCCTATTGTATTACTTTACCCATTGTTTTAAAACATTTCCCTCATTATTGCGGAATAATGTTTCCATGGCTCAAAAAGAGCTTAGACAGTGTTTAATCGGATTTCGAAAACGATCAAATTTGATCAAATTGATCGAATAAACTACATATTTCCAAATCAGTTCATCAAAAAAAAAGAAAATACTACTGGTTTATTTTCAAAGACAACATTAGCAAGAAAAAAGAAACCCCAATGAAATCCCTCACTTTCGTAAAACACGTTCACATGTTAAACATAGGTGTAACTTTAATTCCACATTTTTAAACTTTCAACAGTACACAGGCAGAAAATACCCGACTCAAAATAATAATGTATCCTTATTGTATCCTTTATGGTTTTTCCTCGCTGGTAGGAAAACAGTCCCTTCCCGCTCTTTTCTAAGCAAAATACAAATAGTTTTCGGGGTAGGAATGCAGTCCCCGAATCAGCCGCAGGATATCTGCCGCCCCGGGAGCGGGAGGAGGGTGCAGCATTTCGTTAAATGTCACAATGGCCTTGTGCTCTTTTCTAAAACCCAGATAGTCTTCATAGTTTTATGTCGGTGTACTAATTACAGGAGAAAAGTTAACAGCAATGCGTTGTTTAATAGAAAGATATAAAGGACTATTAAACATCTCAATATAAAATAAAGCTAAAATATGATTTTGAGCAAATGGCCTTGTTAGACTGCACATTTTTTTCGCAGCTGCATAATAAGAAAAAGACCAAAACCGTTTGACTACCGCACCACCTATATTACTTTAAACTACGACCTGAAAAGGTTTACCAAAACGACAGTATGGATCTGTTATTTACTGGCTACTATTGTCCTTTTAGGTATACCTACTTGTCATTTAGTTCAATTTTAAAACTCCCTCTCCTTTTTCAGTCTTTGTTGCGATTGTGGCATGGGGGAGTTCAAAATTAAAACCTATGCATATTATATTTGCAAGTTAAAATGTATTTCATAAAACATGCAGATAAAATATTTAAATAAATAGGTTGTGTATTTTTCACAGCTATAGTTATTTATTTATAATACGTCATTTTATTAGTTAGATTAATCAACATATCTACACTAGTATAATTCCATATGGTACATTCCATTTTGACTCGCAGCGTCTCTTTCTACAGCTTGATTGGCTAAGTTGTTTATATGTGGGTGTTTCCTAAACTGTTCCGCGGGAAAAAAATGGTATTTCGCTTTTACGGAATTCTAAATTCAAAATATGTCATTGGTCAACATCCTAAAGCATCACGCTGACGAGCACATTTTCATTGGCTCACAGGCAATCCCGTTACTAATATGAGAGCCCCTCCCATAGAAACGCTTTTGATTGGATAGAGATATGGCTAAAGCGCAATTTAACGCCACCGATTGGTTATACAGATTGCCGCTTACTTACTTTGTGTTTTTGAAGATAAATAGAAAACGGAGGGCTACATATATTTATATAGCAAGCTATATCGTCTAAGCCGGAAGAGGATTAGGGACGATGGTGGCGCGGGAGAGCGGTTTTGTTTGAGTTCGTTTCTTGTAGCCAGCATCATAGCATGCTGGCTAACATACTTATACACTAATATATTACTCCTTGTAGTCTACTTTTCGGTCACGAATGGTGCCAGTTATCGTAGCTGTTTTTCCAAGTCTCGAGCTCAATGTGATCAGCTAGCATTCGCTAACAGCTCCTGTTTGCTTCATCAACAAAGGCAGCTAATCGACCGGATAGAGTTGCTCATTTTCCATCTATTCGGCGTCTTGGCTAAGTTCTGATATTTGTTTTTCGGTGAGCTGAAAATGGAGCTACAGCTGATCCACGGAGATGAGAGTCCTGTTACCAAAAACCCTGGTCGCAGCGGGAAAAATTGCAGAAGTAGACAGTCTTGTTCGCTCCTGGAAATAAAACCGAAAACCTCCCGGGGCAGCATGGATTCCACTGCAGAGCATTTGACCGTGCTTTCCCCTGTGACTGACTTGGCCCTCAATATGACGCATCTCGCCGTTCTCGGAAGGTATTCAGACATGGAGCCTCGCCTGGGACTATTTCTGTGGATTAGTGTTATCTGTACTGTGTAGTCGCATTGCAAATTAACGTGCAGGTTATAACTAGTTTACCTGTTTGAAACAACCGATAAGTAGCAAATAAGCAAACCGAGAGTTTGCTTTTTAACTGTAGCTGGGAGCATACCCTTCTTTTGCAGTTTACTTGACAGCACTTTTGTACTATTACTGGGAAATCTCACAATCCTCTCAGCTGTGAATATTCTTTTTCCAGACTGGGTCTGGAAAACAATTTAATGTGTATTTGTCTTTAACGTCTAACGTTGCAGCCAATGTGATACTCCAAAAAGAAAGAGAATCATGCCCATCACGAAAATCCCATCGTTTGCCTCCGACACGTCCTCGGATGCAGGTAAAGTCAGTTCAAGTCTAGATTTTCAGATTAAGAAATGAAAATGTAGCATTTACTGAAACGTCGGTCTGGATGTGCAATGTGTATAAACCAAGGGTACTCATCGTAAGCAGTCATGGTGGAACCTAAGTTTCTGCAGGGTGGGGATCATGAGGAAAAATGTTTGTTCTGTTTGCAGGACTTGGAATGGACTTCTCCAGCCCGGTGGACCCAGACGACATTGGGGAAGTGTATGTGATGTTTTCCTTGTCTACTCCCTGTGGTGATTTGCGAAGTCTCGGGTGTCTGTTCCTGAGCTTGCACATGTAATATTGCTTATGTGAGGATTAACTCTTGAGGCCTTGTGTTCCTTAAACAGATGTCTGTCTTGGTGCCTCACACAATGAGCTTTCATGGGGTGCTTGGATAGGCAGCAGGTGCAGTAGCTAAGCTTTTAGAATCTGTGATCAAATAGTTTTGTTGCATTTGAAAGTCATTGGAAAGTTTTGCATCTAATAGTAGCTGTCCCACTTAAAATTATGGAAGACCTGTTGAATTTTAAATTCAGCTGTCTTCTTTAAGTTGGGGTCTGAATGTAATCATGACCTCAGAGCAAACCAATTTTAATTTTAATTCTTTTGGAGGTTTTATTGTGCTCTGCAAGTGTGTTTCCCCCCTGTCATCATTGTGGATGAAGTTTTTGTAGGATGGTGTGGTTATAATTGGAAAAATTGATCACAAAAAGAATTAACAATTTTAACAGAACACAACAACCCCCCCCCCCCTTAAACTTTTCCAGTAGTTTTGTGACTGGCAGTGTGCCCTCAGTGCCTGATTGCTAGCGGTGTGCAGTTTGTCTGTACCAGACAGGCATTGTCTTCGAAGTTTTCGGCCTCTGCTGGCTGGCTGGTTGTGTGGACCCCTTACCTACTCACGCTCTCCTTTTTGAAAACCCCTTTTGAATTTGCTAGCTGTTCGCACACAAGAAGCGCTGGGGCTCTTGAGGTGCTTTTGATCGCTGGAGGCTGCCTGGGTGGCTGAACTCTTAATAGCCCCCTTTTGAGGGAATTCAAAAGACCATCTGCCCACAGTTCCACATTCGTGAGCTCCCCCTGCACCCCCCAGCTGCCGCCACCTTTGTTAGAGCCGCAGCTGAGAGCAAAAGGTCGCACGTTTGGATCGCGAGCGGGGCAGCTTCCCCCTGTGCCCTTGAAGCGATTACTTAACCTCATCAGTTGCTAAATGGCCTGAGCTATTGGGCTTTGATGACAATATATGGATTGTGATGATAATGTACTCTGTTTTTTTTTTATTGGAGTCTTCCTGTTACATTTGTTCATTCTGTTTTTGTTCTTTGGATTTTGAATAGGACCAAATGAACAGGTTGTGTCTAGAAATGCTTTTTGAATTGTGCAGATTGTCTGATTTAGTGAAGCCCGTTCAATATCACTCTTCAACCTTGGCCTACAGCTGTCTTGTCCTGTATGATAGAAATAGACATTTTCCCTGTCCTTCCATACCACAGTTATTTGCTGATTGATTCTGCTCTTTGTTTTCACAGCTTTGAAAAACCTCTCATGGATGATGATTCTGCTGCTAATACGTAAGTGTTCTGCACTGCAGTTTGTTTGAATAGTCTGTCTGCTCCCATTGTTTTCCAGTTCACTTGGTCCTGGACAGACCTCTCATTTGAGGATAAGACTTCCCTAGGATGTCTGAAGCTTTCCAGGTTATTGTCCTATTTTGAACGGTCCCTGTGCAGAGCAAGTTTCTTAGGCTGGTTCTCCTGGAAGGAACCCTTCCTCGTAGCAGGGGTCATTGCGCTTCACACTTATTATTCTGTTAATCCATTATGCTAATTTTATTTTAAAACAATGACTTAATCCATGAGGCTGATTACTGCCCTCTTTCTTCTCTTCAGCAACAAGATACCAATCCGAAGAATCAACTCACTTCCAGTACGTGTATAACAATGCTGTTTTAATCAGTGCAGTTTCAGTTCAATAGGCTTATTGTTTGTAGGAACTATATTCAATCTCAATGTCTGAAAATGTTTATGGATTTAACTTTCAGTTCATCTGGTCTTTGATCACTGATTTCTAAGTCACTAGGCTGATATGTCTGCATGTCTGTTTCCCTGTTTCTGCCTGGAGGTTCCTTTCCAAACCTGTGATCACTGGTTCTCTCTCTCCCATATACAGATGTTAACATTCAGTCCCATTGCACAAGGAAAAGACCCAGAGCACCTTAGTCATCAGACCATGGCCATTGCTGGGCAAAGCAACAAGGAGAATGTTCCTGACGTAAGTCCATTTCTCTGTTCCCTATTTATCTCCTAAACACAGCTTGCACATTTTCATACTGTGACCTGCCAGTTTTTGAGCTCAACTTTGTAATTCAATAATTGTCACCATATTGCAAGGAGCCAGCAATGTCCTTTCATCACACTGGTTTTTCCAGTGACGTGTATATCATGAGAATTGACAGCTCCCATCTTCCTGGTTTTTCCAGTGGCATGTATATCATGAGAATTGACAGCTCCCATCTTCCTGGTTTTTCCAGTGACGTGTAAATCATGAGAATTGACAGCTCCATCTTCCTGGTTGTCCTGTTCTTTTACCTTCATCTTTTTTGAGACATATTCTTTTACGATGCAGTTCTCATATTACCAAAATGGGCCTAATTTGGTCATTTATATTCCCAGTGAAAGTTCAGGCTTGATTTTGTGCAAGAATCCTTTCTTTCCTTTCCAGTCCATGGTATTTTTCACCAGCACCAAGCTTCTTAAGCATCTGTACTCTTCCTCTCCTATAGACATTTCAGAATTTAATACCAAAGCGTTACCCATTTATTTTTGTGTATTTATGGGTGGAATCGCACTTCCACAGTGTGTCAGTTCGTCGCCATCCTTAAACAATCAAATGACACGCTGTTGTCAGTGATCATAGTTTGCTGTGACTATTGTGTGAGTCTGTTTTGCTGGTTGGTGTCATCAGGTACCTTGTCTGTAGGCAGCCAGATGGGGGAACAAAGTCTTTACCACTGTTTGTATAGTTACAGGTCGGTATAGATGCTTGCCTCTGTTACCCAGAAGCTGGTTTACATGACCTTCCATCCCTTTTCCTCCCAGGAGGTCTTTGAGTTCAAGAAGCCTACCCAGCCTGTATCCCGGTGCTATTCACGGCCCCTACCTGGTGCCAGAGGCCGGGAAATGTTCTCCCGCCGTCCCAACTCTGCTCCAGCACTCATGGTACGTGTGGCCTCTTAGCTGGTCATGCTCTGCAGTTGTGCTGGAACTTCATGGCCCATTAAGAAAACTGTTTAACTGCTACAGAAATGAGACTCTTCATGTCGGGTGGCTCTGTGTATCTCACCTGGCATTCTCTTCCACACCAGCTGTCCCCTGAGCCTACAAGGCAGCTGTACCCAACGGATGATTGCAGTCCTGTGACGCTCCGGCATTCCTCTCTCACCTGTTCCTTCAATGACGATGACGACGGCTTCCTTGAGATCCTGGACAGTGACCCGGTGGTACGTATATACGCTTATTCACTCTTGTTTCTGGTCTGGTGGGTCACCTCTCGTTCCTAGTGATGAATGCATCTCCTCGTTCTCCAGAGTGACTCGGATATGCCCTTGGGGATGGCCAGCCTGCTCACCGCTCCCCTGGTGGCTGGAGAAACAGTGGACAATTTTGCCTTGGTGAGAATCAAGTTTGTCTGCCCGCTGACAATGACGACTGTTAGAAGCTCCTAAAAGTAAATTCTGATCTACCATACTGGGTAGCCAGTAAACTCTCATACCGTTTTTTTTATATAGATTATAATTCCAAGTCTTTTGAGGACAAGTCAAATTGGTATTGAAGTGTAACTTGGTCAGCATTTGTTTATTTCTATATTGACAGTCCTCAGGTTAATCTGGTTTGAGGCTGTTGGCAGTAATGACCTTATCATCTGTTCATAACTAATTTTTTTTCTCCTTTTCTCCCCCTGTGCCTGTCCAGCCCATGTCCTGTCGTCCTCGTGGCTTATTCCGCTCGCCCTCGCTCCCGTCAGGCACCCGCCCTGTCCTGAAGCGAGTAGATCGCCCCGGTGATGACATCGCACCTGTTAGGGTGAAAAGGCGGCGAAGTATGGCTGGATCCCCCCGGACCTCTGAGGAGGAAGAGCAGCTGGTCTGTACCAATGCCGGCTGATGTCTGTCCCTTATGTAGACTGCTTTTGTCAACCTTAAAGGGGAGGAAACAATTATATTCCAGTGGTGTTTGCTTTCTGCTTAAGTTGGACTCTCTGTCCCCTTACAGGCTTGTCGGGTGGTTCAGAGGTCAAAGTCCTTGAGCCAGGTTGAGATAGAGAAATTGCTGGATGATGATGCACAGGAGCTGATAGGGGATTTCAGTAAGGTATGCTAGATCCTGAGGAGCTCTGAAGGCCTCTCCGCGCCTCTGTCCTTCTGGAGGGAATGCTAACACGCACACCTTTATGTAAATCGCGGTGTTATTGGGCTGACTGAAAAATCCCCCCATGTCCTGAAATCCAATTTATAAGATCCTTTGTTGGCCGCCTTAGGGCATTCCAAGCTAATTGCAGGGTATCCATACACCATTTTTTCGATTTAATCCCTTGCATGTTCCTACTCGCTAATCCACCTAGCGCTGTTTTGTCCCTTTCACAAACCCTCCTGTGCCTTTTCTCTGCAGCGTTTTGTCCTGCCAACTGTGGAAGGAAAACACCAAGACCTGAAATATATCACGGTGGAAGTGGTGAGAGCGCCTCTCGACATCTGCTCACAAGTCCAGCACTCCTCAATGACCTAGACTGCAGGTTCCCCGTGAATGGGATGATCAAGGGAGCCGATGCTGTGACCTAATGCTTAGTCTTGATGGGGAAGCACCTCAAGAGGTCTTTCAAGCTGTTTGTAAAGTGGGGAGAGTCTCAGGCTCTCATCTCTAAATATCCCTCCATCCTCAGATGGCGACAGCGCTGGATGGGCAGTTTGACCATGTCGTGGACCGCCTCATTGTCATCGACTGCCGCTATCCATATGAGTTTGAGGGCGGGCACATCAAGGTACTGCCATACTGTGCTAGCCTGTCAGCTATCAGATTTTAAGGATGTGAAGTCTACAACTGCACTTGTGACTCTTTATTAAACTGGATTTCTTCTTGCACATTGAATCAAAGGCACAATCTGGGTATCTTCCTCAAGTGACCTGCTTAGAGTATTCGATTTGGATGCAGGGCAGTCAGATTCTGTAACTTCTCATCTGCGTGTTGTTGATTTGCTGATGTGCTCTTTTGACCCCTCCGACGTCCCTCTCCCAGGGAGCCATAAACCTGCACCAGGAGGAGGAGCTGGATGACTTCTTGAAGCAGCCTGTTACCCCTTCCTGCCTGGACAAGCGTGTGCTGCTGATCTTCCACTGCGAATTCTCCTCTGAGCGGGGGCCGCGCATGTGCCGATACTTACGGGAACGGGACCGTCTACTCAACCCCTACCCCAGCCTTCATTACCCTGAGCTCTATGTGCTCAAGGGTGGCTACAAGGAGTTCTACAAGGAATTTCAGGTCTGCTTTCTCGTTGTTGGCGACTTAATGCTGCCTGTCGCTTATCCTGATCAGGCTGGGTTGCTGGAGCCTATTCAGGGAACATAGAGAACAAGCCTAGGGTATGACTGGCATGAGTTGCCAGCTGCCCAAGACTGTTTGTGCTCAGTCTGTTGACTAGCACTGACACTGGCCTACAAACATTTTTCTGAAGATTTCTGAGCGCTTGTAGCAGAATTTTGATTTGTCTTGGTTCTCACTTTTGCTCATTAACCTGAAGACACAAGTACAGCTTTTTGTTCTATTAAGTAGCTTCTCTGATGCCCTCTGATCTCCATCTTGTAGGTCCAGTGTGAGCCTCAGGCTTACAGACCCATGATCCACGAAGACTTCAAGGAGGACCTGCGGCGCTTTCGCCTGAAGAGCCGTACCTGGGCCGGGGAGCGCAGCAAGCGCGACCTGTACAGCAGGCTGAAGAAGCTGTGAGTCTCTGCCCACTGCAGCCCGGGTCGTGCCCCAGGCCTCATCGCATCTACCTGTATTTATTATGCTGGAATCCCTGCCCCCCACTTTGTGGACTCGCCACCCCAGTATCGGCCTGAATTGGTCACTGCCAACATGACTTTAACCGTCCCCCTCATTGCTAACCTGTGAGTGCTGACTATACTAATGTCAAGTGTTCAGGTTTAGACTATTAAATGGAGACCTGTTTCTTGCTTTTGGTTGAAGCACTTAATTTCAAATGGTGTTTATATGAAGATGGTGGAAGGTGACTGTTTGGTCCTGCCCCGATATCTGAGAATTTTTAAGGGAAGCTGTCTTTGTGAGTTGTGCGAGTTGAATTGTAGGTTATATCTTCAATGTGTTTGGGATTGTTCCTGTCTCTCAGAATTAGGCTGACTGTTTCAGATCAGGCCCAAATGGTTTCATTTGGAAGTTTTTTTAATTTTTCAAAAATTTTTTTTTTTAAATTGTAATCAAGACTTTATGGGCGTCACCCTGTATGTTAATGACCAAAGTTCAGGATGTGCATTGCAGCTCGGATCAGTCTGATCTGTCAAGCTACTGTGTTTGTTGCTCCTGAAGTTGTCATATGTTCTGCCGTTACAGTCCATGAGTTTTAAGTGTCACTGCCACCCAATTGTTTTTATA
>JAODJU010000014.1:19202495-19221967 GCA_026776725.1 Gnathonemus echidnorhynchus | reverse complement strand
GGCGGTTGGTTGTGCGTGTTTTTTTTTTTGTTTTTTTTTTGGGGGGGGGGGGTGGGGGTGGCAACCGGTCTATTACCCCCTTGGCGTTGGTTGGTAACACGGTCTGTAGCATTTTGTTATGAAAGTGCATCAATATTGGTATGTGTGCCTTTGTCAGTGAACTGAACCTTTTATGCTCACTAAGTTGTGGATAAAAAGCCCTGGATTGTTGCTTTGAGATCTGATAAGTGGCTTGTGTAGTACAGTTTATCAAACTTTGCCGTATCAGTCTGCATAGAGCAGAAGTTAAACTGACACCATGTGGTCCCTCCACAAAGTGCCTTGCAAAGCTGAACATTTATTGCTTTTCAGTCCAGTCTCCCTTGTCAGAGTTGCTTCCTAGACATCTGCCAGTCTTGCATTCCAGGCACCACCCACCCCCCCTCAGGCATGTGATTGCTGGTCAGGTTCACACGCTGCCACAACAGCTATGGCTTTAACTTATTCTTGCAATTGTTGCAAAAGCATGCAGCTGATCGTTATGGAACTTGGAGGCCTATTGCCAAAAGATCCAAGTAAACCATCTAATGTTGCTGCCAACTTTATTTGCATCTGGATTGGGGGGGGGTGCTGCTTGTGGCTGTTTCTGCTAAAGGGGGCTGTATTTATGCACCCCTATGGGCGATTGCAGTGTAACGTGCTCTCCGCCCTGACATCGCCAATGATTTACGCCGACCTCAGACTCTTCAAACCCCTCATTCCTACCAACTGCTGTGCACGACCGACTGGCTTTAAGATGAAACTGCAAACCCTCTAAAGTTATAGATGTAAGCCGACCAATATGACTACTAAATAGGCCTGTTTTGATCATTTGCTATTTACATATACAGTAGGCCTAATTTAAGATGGTGTGTGTTTTGGTTTGTTTGACAGGAACAATGCATATTAATGACACTGCTGTAAATTTGAATAGCTAGCAAAGGTTTTTATTTGTTCTCCCTTCTCTTAATAACACACAAAGATAAAATCATTACAGAAATCATGCGATAAAAGAGAAACTAACACTGGTCTCCTTGATGTATTATATACAACGGAAAAACACACATTTATGAAAAAACAGTACAAATCAATGCCAATTAAGACAGAAAACTATGGTCCTCTCTAGTGTACACTAGTTTGATTACTTGGCAAATTCTTTAATTTAGAGGAGGAGAAAAGTAGCTGTGATCTGGTATAGTGTTACAATCTTGCGGAGCTGTAACTGAAAAAGAATTTTGGCCAAAACTACTTTGTAGTTTGAGCAGAGATAAATGCATGTCATAAACGGGTCAGACTTGTGCAGGAAATGGAGTGGGGAAGCAGAAGTTGATGATGGTAAGTTTCATTTTGACTTGCTGGGTGTGTTCCCTATATCTCTGCAGAGAAGGGCTCCGGTTCCTGTCCTCTGAAGGTGTTTTCAGCAAATGATCTGTCACACCTAGTCTGCAGATCAAAAATAATTCAGTGGTGGCACAGTGTGGTTGATGCAACTGCGAGCTCTGATTCTAACAGCCCTGTCATCTATTTTAACCCCTGACGTAATTTTCCATGACAGATTTCCGCTTCACTTGGCAGGAACAGGACAAAATACTTCTGAGTGCTGCTTTTTAGCCTTTGGTCCAGGTTTTCAGAGCTCATGCCCTAATAGTTTGTGACAACACTGAAATTAACCTTGGGAATTTTTGAATTCTAATGTTCCTTAGAGTAAGACAGGCTCCTGTCAGAGACCACAAATCAAGCATACATCCTGTGATTAAAGGGCATAAGCTCTTTGAAGTAGTTGACTGATAAGACATTTGTGGGGCGTGTGTGGTCCATAGACTGTAACAATGGCTTTTATGTCACTGCAGATGTTCCTGTCTGTCCCCTCCAAGACAGCTGTTCCTCCTTGTTTACCCATGCCCCCCATCTCCTTTCCTGTCCCAAAACACATGACTCAGTCTATCACCCAGTCTGACTCTCTGACCTTTTTTTTTTTTTTTTTTAAAACCCGTTTCTCCTTTTGTTTCTCTCCTACAGATAAAACCCTGCTTACGATCCTCTATATATATATGCTCTGTACTAACTCTCTCGCTGAGGTTTGATTGAATCGATCGATCATTGCTGTTATGGTATCTCACTTACGTTTTGAAAGTTTTCCACAAAGAGGGTGACTAAGCCATAACATGCATCTTCCTCCAGTAACAGGAACAACCTCACTGGCTTCCAGTTTAGCCACCGGTTCTGCTTTCCTGTTTGCCCCTTCAGCATCCAGCCCTTTGGAGACGCATGCTGAGCTCAGCATGCCACAGAAGCTGTTTACGTTTAAATTTCAGTTCTTCCTGTTTGCCTCATAATGGCTCCTTTTTATAGCATCGTTCCAAAAGCATTGTGCCCATGCATATTTATAGACGAATGAACGTCTGAATTTTGGCACACTGTGCCACTTGAAGGCCGTTCTGGCTCATTGTTGAAGCCCCTCTGCTCACGTGTGATGGAAAGCTGCTGGAGTTGCTTCAAGTCACCTTTTAAGTCTCTGATGCGTAGGTCTGTATTTCTGCATTACTACTCATCCCAAGGATGTTCTGTCGGGTTGATTATTCGGGAGTAAAGCGTATGGTTCAAAGATTTATTTGTCATGTACACAGTTATACTCCGTACAATGACTGAAAACAGACTCACTGAGCTGCAGTTGGAACAGTGTTTGATGAGATATATTATGTTTATATGTATGTATTTGTTATATATTTACATTCTACATAAGTTTTATTAGATAATTCTTAATTCCTTATTTAATTTCTTTATATTACTTTAATTGTATGAAGTAGAGATAAGGTTTGCAGTTGACTTAGCTATGTAAAATGTGGACAATCAAAACCGGTTGAAACTACAGAAATTGTAATGTGCCTTCATATTGTACATCTAACATTCAATATTTTCTCATTGTGATGATACAAATACAAAGAGTATAGCGTAGTATAGCGCAGTATAAGCATGTCACATGACACTCCAGAAGTCATACTGAGTCTCACACACAAAAGATGCCATCGACACACAAACGAAGGGTGTTGACTGTTAACCACAGCTTCCTATTTACTTACACATCCTTCCTCCTCGCTAAGTAGTTTAAATGTTTTTCATCTCCTGATTTATCATTACTTTATGGACACTTTGCGTGTAATATTTCTTAAGCTGCTCGGTGGTAGCTTTAACATTTCTTTGTAGGAATGGGATGTTAATTTGTCAAATGGTGAGGAAACAGTTCAGTTGTCGGTGTTCATCAAACACCGTGTCTCAGGATATGCACTAAAACACAAGAACCCGGTGACCTTCAAAGGTCAAGTCACAGTCCGGAAGCTGTGAAGCAGTTCATGTTTTGTGATTAATCATTTAAATAGACAAAAAGTGGTACATGGTTAGTGGTAAATACTGCATGTTTTCATTTTCTTGTTTAAATTATGCTGGTGAGCCTTTGAAAAAATGGAAAGGCACTGAGTCACTTGATCCTAGCGACCGCAAGGTATGGCAGCCTCTCTGATAGGACATGAACTTTATCCATTCCTGTGAGAGTAATACCCTTTTCAGTCAGTGCTATGGGATGGTGAATAACCACAGAGCTCCAGGACCTTGCTGATATTTTCAGGTTCTGGTTTAATAGGTTTTCTTATCTCAAAGATATTTATCACACTAATATGTATATTACACAGTCACTAAACTGGTTTTAGGTGTGTGTGTGTGTGTGTGTGTGTATATATATATATATATATATAAACACCTTCAGACTTGTTGCCTCATTCACGCCAAACTGGTGGACCTGCACCTTGGTGAAACCAGAAACTGCATTTAACGTGATTAGCGCCATCTAGTGGATTTCACGTCATGTTGCAGAAGTTTGTTTTGTGGGAATAGACCGATTCCCATGTGCCCTCCTGGGCAAAAAAAAAAAAAAAACAAGCAAATAAATGGGCCAAACGCACATTGCACGACATTAAGCTATGACCAGTTTTTTGCTCAGGAGTGCATGTAGAATAAAAAGACATAGTGAGGCATATTTTTAAGGATATTTTCATCTTGCTGATGCATTTTTAGTCTTTAAAGAGGCAATTGGCTGACTGCATGGGTGAGCATGTTCACTTGAGATGAGACTAAAAGCTTTAATTATGTGTTTGCATATAGAGAGGTGGGTTGGATGTCTGTGGTGAATTGAGGTACAACATATTTTCCATAATGAATGAGGGTAACTGACAGACATGGAAACAAATTGGGGAAAATGTAACACAAATGCATATATACAGTTGCAAAGAAAGGATTTAATTTAGAATAACCTGACTCAAAATATTGTTACATTTAAATGAGCTACACAGGTACTGTATTTTATAATGGATGTCCAATTTCACAGCTGAATTTATTTACCAATGCAAATATGTCACATTGCACATATACATTTCCTGATTCCACTGAAAGATAAGTGATTATTACTAAGCTGAAATTATGTCTCAGGTTAAAATGGATGGGTAACAAATTCCTCCCTTGGAGTGCCTCATTCCAGGACTTCCTACAGGGTTCTGTCAGTTTTTTTCTGAGGTGATTTGAAGCAGAATTGCAATTTAATTATTTACCCCATCTGCTCTACCTGGGAGTCTGAACAGAAGTGAGAGAATGCAATTAAAAGTATCATCCATAAGTACAAATGTCATGTTATTTAGAATGAAAGAATGCAACATTTGAAGTGTCACAGAATAAATAATTTACAACCCTTTGACCTACTGGAAAGGAAACCATACCAGCTTTCCTGAGCTAGCCCTTGCCTGCAAATACTTTGCTTATAGCTGCTTTCTCTGCACCTCGTGAGAGCATCTTCAGTGTAGAAGGAAAAAAAATCAGGCCAGAATGCTGAAATCTAAATGATAAAACCTTTGAAGATCTTTTGCTGATTAAATGTAACACTGAACAATAAGTCACAAGAGACTCACTGTGCATGTCACACACCGAAAGACCACACTACCCATCCACAGTAGTGATGCTTCCCTTCCAGATGCGCTGAACAGCTTCTACACATAGTTTGAAGCCCTGAATGATATGCTTATGTGAAAAACCATCCTTTGTCCTGAAGAACAGGTATTGTGTTTGTCCACAACTGACATGAGAAGAACTAACTATGCTGAGAGTAAACCCATGAAAAGTCGATGGACCAAACAACATACAGTACTTGACTGTGTGCTCAGGGAATGTGCAAACCAGCTGGCATATATTTTCACAGACATGTTTAAGGGGATGTGCACACACTTAACCCAGTTGCCTTGTACCATGCTGGAGCATGACTCCTCCCTACACCCACATGTGCTTACTTTGCACTTAACATTCTGAGCCAGCGCACACATTCGTCATGATTTTATGTTGAGGAAAACGGTAAGAAAAATGCTATCACACAGCACAATGAAGTTCACGAATAATGTCCTTTTTTGTGGCTTATCTGCAGTTTTGGGCATGATTTCACATGGCCCTTTTATAGATTATTTAATTTCATAGATTTACGATTATACAACGGAGCAATTTTGCTGCACATATAAGATGATAGTCCCGTATTTTAGCAAATATCTATGAGTTTTTGTGTGTCGCATTCAGTTTTTCCTGGATACTCTTTTCAGCCTACATTTCCAGAAAACACTGCACCTCTACCATAAACCAAAGAAATCCCTTTACCATTATTGATTGTTAAATGTTTGTCGCTGCTTAATTTGTACAGCCTACCCAATCCATTCCTTCTCGGTCTAGTTCACGTATACTGTACAAGTACATGTGTGCATGCGTGTGCCAGTCGCCTCACTAACATCATGCCTGTGTTCTGTGCTCGGACACAGTTAGTGATCACTCTATATGTGTACTGTGCCCAAATCCAACTGAACCTTGTCGGGCCGCCTGTGGGTATGGGTACAATTCAGCGTACTGTGCCCAGGCATAGTATTGAGCGATCACACTAGCTGAACAAATTCGTCTTTGGGTATCAAACATCCTCAGACACATAAGGATCACCTAACATTTCCCAGACTCTGGCAGTCGTTCCCATGATCTACAAGGTCACCCCCACTAAACCCATGCCTAAGAAGTCTTCTGTCTCCTGCCTCGATGACTACCACCCTGTAGCACTCGCACCTGTCAAGAAGTACCTCAACAGGCTAGCAATGGGGCACCTGAAAGTCGATCTTCCCAGTGGATGTTTTGGTGCTATGGGCAACCTGAAGAAGAACTCCGTTCTCCTTGTGAACTTTCCATCTCTTCTGTACCCATTTCAATTCTCCCAGTCTCTCCTCTAGTTACCGTCCTCAAAGCGATGACCTCACCGAAAGGACCAATCAAGAAGTCGCCAAAACTCACTGACTGCTCTGTGCCTCCTTTCCCCATGACTGGGCCCATTACCTCTCCTGGGCTGAATACACACACAGATCGCTTGCCTAACAGCCTTTTTGGCTGAGCGTCTTCCAATGTGTCCTGGGCTACCAGCTATCACTGTTCTCATGGGAACATCCCCCAAACATCCCCAGAATCCCCCACATGCGCTTGCAGACTAACAAGCAGCTTAACTGATACTCACCTGCCCCAGCACTCAGTGTGAGGTGTTTGTGGAATGTGAAATACTGAGCAGTTTATCTCCTGGCCTTGCTCTCCTCTCCTCCCCAGCTCCTGATTGCCTCTATCCTAGCCTCCCTCTGATTTCCTCGGTATCATTACCTTCTCTTCTCTGTATAGTTGTAGTTCTGCCTCCCCCAGCCTCCAACTCCTCTGCCTCTCTGACCTCAACAGCGACTTCTGCCTTCCGATTCACTGCCTGTTCAATGGATTCTCTGAATAAACCTCAAGTCACTGTATCTGGGGCCTCAAGTGTCTGTTCTGCTACATATCTGCAGCGATAAACACCCATATAGCTGTAAATTTCTTTCCTTCTTTCTTTCTTTTTGTCCGGTCTGAATTTCCAGGCAAAAGCACCTGAAATGCCATGGGTTTACACCCCTACATGTTCTGCTCTTGTCTGGCAATCTGGAAAAGAGACCATAACTGGCTGCTTTGTTCACTGTCTATGCCTCTTCCTCTCACGGGACCAAACAGGCATGGTGAGCATCCCATGTCTGTGTCATTGTTCTGTCAAAAAATGCTACCTTGATGAATTATGCAACCGCAGTGCGCTGCAATCACTGTGTGCTCCCTTATTGATAAACGCTACGTTATGGGTCTTCTAATTACACCCTGGGTGCATTCTGTGAGTATAGGGAGTATATTTTGATAATATATTAAGATATTTTTATTTAGGTTCTCATTACTCCAAGGGTAGCATATTTCTGTAGTCAAATATTCTTCATGAAATATTGTCACAGTACAAATTGACTTTATACAATTTTTT
This sequence comes from Gnathonemus echidnorhynchus, assembly GCA_026776725.1. Classification (NCBI taxonomy): domain Eukaryota; kingdom Metazoa; phylum Chordata; class Actinopteri; order Osteoglossiformes; family Mormyridae; genus Gnathonemus; species Gnathonemus echidnorhynchus. The sequence continues at coordinate 19,214,574 of JAODJU010000014.1, read as the reverse complement.
TTACTCAACAGGTATTCTAAGAGTGTAGAAAGCATATTTTGATGACTTATTACGGTATATTATTTTAAGTTTTCTCTTTGCATCAAGGGCAAGTAACTTTTCTATTCATGGCTTAAATTGAAAGTGGAATTTCTATGCTTCCAACTTTGTGGGAACGGTTTGGGGAAGGCCTTTTTCTGTACCAGCATGACTGTGTCCCAGTACACAAAGTCAGATCCATAAAGACATGGATGAGTTTGCTGTGGAAGAACTCAACTGGCCCACACTGAGCCCTGACCTCAACCCAATCGAACACCTTTGGTATGAACTAGAAGGGAGATAGTGAGCCAGACCTTCACGTCCATCATCAGTGCCTGACCTCACAAATGCTCTTCTGGATGAATGGGGAAAATTCCCACAGACACACTCCAAAATCTTGGAGTGGCAGCTGTTATAGCTGCAAAGGGAGGGGGTAACCATAAAAGTTCCTGTGGATGTAATGGCCTGGTGTCCCAATACTTTTGTCCATATACACTATACAGTAATCAAGCTATATCGCGGATTTTCACCTATCGCTTTTAAAGCGTGAGAGGGGTACTTTAAGGCTTAAACTATAAAAAAAAATGTTTAATTCTTTCTATATCGCGGATATTCACCTATCGCTGATGGGTCTGGAACTTAACTTCTGCGATAGGTGACTGGACATGCTTATGGGATTTAATTCGCATGCAGGTCATTCATTTGACAAATCCGAGAGGGCAATTCTGTACACCAGTAAGATTTTTTAAAATATATAATATTAAAACAATATTTTACAGCCTAATTAAAAGATAGTATAGCTTAGGGTGGGCGATATGACCTCAAATTATTATCACGATATTTTTCACGGTATTATACTTTTTAAGAATAGCATGTCCGTTTATGTAGGCCTCATTCCGTTTTCTGTAAACAATAGAATGATGAGCTTTACCAAAAAGCTCTACCTTGGTCTCATCTGTCCACAAGACATTCTCCCAGAAGGATTTTGGTTTCCTCAAGTACATTTTGGCAAACTCCAGTCTGGTTTTTTTATGTTTCTGTGTCAGCAGTGGGGTCCTGCTGGGTCTCCTGCCATAGCGTTTCATTTCGTTTAGGTGTTGACGGATAGTTTGAGCTGACACTGTTGCACCTGCAGAACAGCTTGAATTTGTTTAGAAGTTGATTGGGGCTGTTTATCCACCATTCGGACTATCTTTCATTGCAGTCTTTTATCATTTTTTTTTCCATCCATGTCCAGGGATATTAGCTACAGTGCCATGTGTTGTGAACTTCTTGATTATGTTGCCCACAGTGGACAAAGGAACATGAAGATCTCTGGACATGGACTTGGAGTCTTGAGATTGTTGGTATTTTTCCAGAATTTTTGTTCTCAAGTCCTCAGACAATTCTCAGCTCTTCTTTCTGTTCTCTATGCTTAGTGTGGCACACACAGACACACAACAGAAAGGTTGAGTCAACTGGCTTCAGGTTGATTGCTATATTGCCAGCACCTGTTTCTTGCCACAGGTGAGTTAAAACGAGCATCTTATGCTTGAAATAAAACGATTTTCCCACAATTTTGAAAAGGTGCCATTTTTGGAGTTCTGTGTGAAATGATGTCAAATTTGGCTTTTTTCCCTTTTTTTGTGTTGATCCAATGCACATAAAGGAGGTAAACATGTTTATACCAAAACACTTGTAATTGCAACAATTTCTGGGAGAAATGGTGTATTTTCTGGAAGAATTCTTGGGGTGCCAATAATTTCGGCCATGACCATGTGTGTGTGTATAAACAGGTTATTTTATTTAATGTGTATAATTGCACAAAATCTATTTTGAATTTGTTATTTTGCTATTGCAATAAGAAGTATTTAGATTACAAATGATGCTTTGAAGAAAAAATGCTTTATTTTTTATAGATATGCTGTTGTATAATTAAAATGCTGAATTCTCGCGGTGTTAATGGTATACTGTAAATCCGTATGGAGGACAGTCACACCGGTAATGACTGACACTGGTGTACTACTCACCCCTAGTACAGCTTACATTTGGTACGTTCCAACAAAAAATATGCTCATATAATTCAGTATTCAAATTTCTGTTGCTATAGATCCATCATTTTGACATAATCTCTTCCCCATTATTTTTATGATAAAAACAATTCAAAAAAATAAAAGATCTCCGAACACTTCTAAAAATATCATACTGTTTTTGCTTTCATGAAACCAGGGGCAAATCCTGGTAAAGGCATGATGGGTAATTACCCTGGGGGGCATCTTCTGCGGGGGCGCCAACTTGGCTCAGATTTTTCCCAGGGTACCAACGGAGTATGCCACTGTATGAAACCCACTGCATAATGAGTTTTAGTGTAAGTTCATGACTAATTGACCTTTTTTGCAGTGCAGTACAACATTTGAAGGATATAACATGATTCCTTTGCCATCTGTTGGAGTTTATTAAAACGGTCCCCTTAATGGTGTGCTTAATGAACACCTAACCATATTTTTTATGAAGTACAAATATATGCCCTGTTTAGATATCTCATGATGTGTTTGCTGGATTTGAGCCACGTATTTCTGTCTTTTGGGACACTGGAGTAGAAGACAGAAAAGCTGATAGTTGTGAGGACAAAGTGGTGAACAGGTGAAACAGGAAGATAGACAGAGAGCAAACAGACCCCCAGAGGGGGACAAAGATGCAACGTGGATATCAATAGCAGCGTTGAGACCTAAAACGTATACTAAGGGGTATAACAAACGCAGTTTTGTGTTTTTCTTCCTTGTATGGATACAACTTGACTGTTCCCCAGGGCAAGATCCTGGGTTAAATATTCTAAAAAATACATTATTTGTCCACAAGAGGTCAGTGTTTGATCAAGCATCCCTAATAAAACTGCATAAATGTGGTGAAAAGACCAGAAGAATATTTCTCTCACTACTCCTGTGTTGCTTTGTGGCTCTTTCCTAACTGAGGTTTAGTAAGAATTTTACACTTAGCTCTGCACATGAAAAGCTTGCTCTACATCCGGGGAAATGCCAGTAGCACGAGATGAAATCGTGCTGATAATACTCGCGTCCATTATTAAAGGTGCAAAATTAACTGAAGCGAAAAGCTTAAAAGATACTGCGAGAAACGCAAGATTCCACAGTGAAAAAAACAGCCAACGCAGGAGTGAGACGAAGGTTCACCCAAGTCAAGATGCGTACGTCCTGCAGTCATTTTTATTTTTTACGAAAAATTACTTTTAATTTTAATGATACAGTGTGTTTTATGTACTTACACTAATAAACATTAAATAACAATACTATTTACGCAATCTTTTGGCAAGTTCCGAATTATTCCAGGTTAATTGCAAATAATCAAAAACGCAAATGTCAAATTTGTGAATCTGGAGTGCCGACTGTACACTCACGGGCAAAAAATATGGGCCAAACCCAAAATCGCAAAATATTAAGATTTTAAGAGTCTTACCAGCAAAATATTGGATATAAAATATTGCAAATAAACAGAAAGAACTAAAATAAAATTTGTCATTGTTTGTTGCTGTAGTGAAATGTGGGGGTGAAGGCTGGAAAGTGAGACGCTCACTTACACATTTTTGTACGCAATCATAAGATTATGGGAAGATTTATATGCTTGATATAAAATTAAGAGAAACACATGTATGGGTCTACAAAGTTTTCCAAAATATTTTCTGGCTATTTGCTGTTGAGACCATTAAAAGCTTAATGTTTTGCAATTTTGGATTTGGCCCATTTTCCTCCAGGAGTGCATATAGCTTCATATTCCTGCCTGGAGCTTAACCCTCAAAGAAAGGAAGTACCTTGCTGACAGGGCCTGGCAGACACCTAATGAGGTGAAGAACTGAATCCTGTAGATCCAGAGCCACGTCGGTGTGCAACAAAGAGCTAATGGCCGGGGCTTTGTAAGGCTTGCTTTAACTGTTGTATACACATGCTGTTTGGCATGTCTGTTTGAACTGAAATGCTCTGGAGGCTCCCTGTCCTGGGCTGGCTCTTGACTTTGAATGTCTATGTTCATGCCTACAGTACATTGGCAGGCCTGCACACTCCCTTCAATTCCTCTGATGGCTTTGGACACCAAATGATTGATATTGTGGCAATGAAAGTTCATCCACTCCAGAGTTTTGTTGTACAGGAGAGCAACTCACTCAAGTGATCTGCATGCTGCATGTTTTTTTTTTGGCTCAACATGTTCTGAAATGCACTCCTGCTCATTTGCTCCTCACATCTGTACCCTATTCTCACTGGACGATTATACCCTATTCTCACTGGACGATTATACCCTATTATCACTGGACGATTATACCCTATTCTCACTGGACGAGTATACCCTATTCCACAGAGAAAACGAAATCAATTTCTCAGATTTTTCTAATTGTTGAGTATCTGTGTCTAATAAAGGTGCACACTTATTTTTGCCAATTTTTCATGCTTAGATGATTTTTCGATTATTTGTGCTTGTATGAAAAAGTTGTGCAATTAGCTGACTGGAATACAGACATCTGACAAATATCAGTGGTGACTGACCTGTTTTCGGTGCCACTTTTTCAAAGTTTCTATCAAGTAATTTTAAGTAGAAAATGCCATATTGCTCACTTTGTGGCAAAAGGTCCCCATTTAAGGCAGCCTAAACTATGTCAAATAAGATTAATACATCATGAAAACAGTGATTACGACCACAGACCAGATGATATAGTTGTAATGGAAATCAGTGTCAAACAATGCTCAGTCAATGCTCGGTCAGTATGGCTAATCGCATTTGACATACAACATTTTCTCTAGTGTCGCCTTGGGCACAACCAGAACCATGAACCCGGTGCAAGTTTTGTACTCAGTGTCGCTCTTACAAGTAGTTTTTCATGCTGCCTTTTAGGCCTATGTAGAAGTAGTTAAGTTGCTGTTGTGGATTAACCTTTGTATTGCATTGCATTATTGGAAGAATGTTATGGAGTTGGATGCATGCAATGTTCTAAACGTCTCATGATAACAGTATTAATTCTGTTGTAATCCAGGTACCTGTATTGAAAGAAATGAGTCAGTGATTTAGAGTTTTTCATTTTGAATGTTTAGTGCCTTCATATAAAATTGTAGACTGTTGGCTCCAAGCATTAGGGACCTTTTCCATTAAAGTCTGCTGTGGGAAATTAGTCTGCAATCATGAGAAGCTGTAATTATAAAGGCAAGTCTCCCTCCAAATGGTGTTTGTCATCAGTTTGTGAAATCCTCCTGCCTAATGACTCCAAAGCAGAATGGTACTGAGACTGGACAATTGACATAGCCACTTGTCACCTGTTTTACTGACACATCTTGTTTGCCAGAGTACTTTTACTACAATGTTAATAGACCAAGAACAAAATTCTATGACCAGTGCAAATTGTAAATCTGACATGACATTGTAAGTTCCTGCGTTTATGTATCATAGTTTTATATAAAATTATCCCAATGACATGGTGACACTAACAATAAAAGCATGTATGCAAAGTGAAATGTTAATTATACTCTTAATTAACTGTTTGTCTACATCTTGCTAAAGTCAACATCACTCCACATATCCTTGTTTGCATGGTGGCACATTAAAACTTGTTTATAATGTAGCATGTTTTAACCACTCAATGGGTAGCACTGTAGCCTCACACCTACTGGGTTGGGGGTGTGAATCTAGCCTCAGCACTGTATGTCTGTAGCTAGCTCGTACTCACTGGAATTCATTGGGGATTTCCAGTTTCTTCACGCAGTTCAAAGACATGCAGTTAGACTAATTGGCATTTCTACTGTAATTGCTTAATGGACTGATATATTCAATAAAATGTATTTTTATATGGCACCTTTCACCAGAGAGTAGCCCCAAGGCACTTTACATGGGCGTGTTGTGCCACATTCCCACATGGGCGTCATTACGTCTGATCACTCGGGGCTATAGCCCCAAGTATTTTAAGCCTAGCCCCGAATATTTTACCCCTGATGCCAATCTTCCTTCAAAAACAAAAAAAAGTCAAGCCCCAGGTAAACTTGACTTAGCCCCTGATCTTTTCAATAGCTAGAAACTCCCCTGCATTCCTGCACATATCACATGCTTCATTCATGGCCAGGGATTGGGGTAACCTGCTCATAAGGATGGCAGTCATAGACGTTCCAGCTTTAGGCTGGTAGTATTACCTCTGTATGAATTTAGTTAAGGAAAATAAGGGTTCAGTCACGTACTAATAAAATGTGGTTTTGCAGCAAGCTGTTGCTATTCGACTGGATCGCTGGTGCAGGATGGATCCTTGGTTTCTCAGACCACGACAAACGTATTGTAGCATGCTGGAGTTGCTGTACTCTGTGCATCCAGAAAATACATTTCCCGCATCTGCAGACCCACGTGACTTGAAGCCAGCCTGTGGATTCCCATGACCGCTTCAAAACAAGGAAGAGGAGAGCAGAAGACTCCAGGCATCCTGGCTAATCAAAGGGCACCAGAGGTAATGGCCCGTCTCCCAGCCAATCAGGAACACCGAATATGTGGTACAGGTGTGCTGGGAGCTGAGAGGAAGCAAAAATGTGGACTGTACAGGGTTCCCCGAGGAAAGGGTTGGGAAACATGCCCTGTTTCCCTGTTGGTTACTGAATGTGTATGAGTGTGGTTGCTGTTAGTTCTTCCCCACTATATACCCTGTTCTAAGTCTATGTAACTACTCTGCATTTTCCTTGTGTTTAGTTTAAGACTTTGTTCGTTCACATATTCCTTACCAGCCTTAGAGCCCTTGTCAGGCACGGACAGGCCATTGGGAAGTTTGGCTGGTCCTTCTTCCCCCACCTGAGCATTGTATAGCCAGGGGTGCCCGACCTGGTATTCAATGTCAGTGTGTTTCCAGATGGAGTGAAGGAGATGATTCATGGATAACTGAGTCAACTGGTTGATTGTGAAATAAAATATAAAACAAAGTATACCAATGGGGAACCCTCCACCTCAGTCGGTGGCAGAATATACCAAGGGGCCCAATCTTCCCCTGGTCAGCCAAAAATTCCCAGACTGCTCTTTTTTGTCTATGGTTTCCTGTTCCTTCAATTTGTGTTTGAAATAGTTTCCTGTGTTTGTAAGCCGCATAGTGACTGATGTCATCCATGCTTTGACGTAACAATTTGTGCCTTATTTTATGAGAAATTTAAGTGACATTTCTTTTTATTAAAAAGCATTTTATATTTACCTTATTATCTGCTGGGGTCCTAGGGTCAGCTGCAGGGGACGGCAGGGTGATGTCGTTGCCGATGCTCCATCACCATACCCCTGATGGCACCATAGGGCAGTAATGGTTAGCAGGTAGCTATTTACCTGTGCATCTACCTACACCTTCTGGAACCCCAGTGACTACTGTAAATGGGGCAGTTGGCATCCAAGACCGACTGACGGCAGGAAAGACTGCAACAGGGGTGGATGGGCTAGTTACTCTTTCCATAGGTCCTTACACTGGGGCCACCCTAACTATCCGCTGAGAGGCAGATGGAAGATGGACCAAAAAGGACAGACAACACTGAGCCGCATGGAAACGGCTAATGAACAAAGGATCAAAATGTGGTCCAAAGTGACGACTTATAGGGGCCTTCTGAATATACCAATTGAAGGCTAAGTGCGGAGGGTGAGACCAAAGGCAGACTTGCACTGCACTAGTAGGTCAGACAAAGAGAAATCAGAGCCCGGTTGAACACCATAATACTACTGACTCCAATTTTGCAGATGGTCAGAGGGAGGTGGAGCAGCCTTGCCTGCAGTGCGTCCATAGACAGCACGTGCACTACCCAGAGTCACTCAGCAGCGAACCCACTACACAAGTAAGGGTGGAAGAGAGACCAACCAGAAGAACCAAAGTCAAATGACCAAAGTCCATTGACTAAGCTACCTGGAGGGGCTTTGACCAGGATCTGTACGTGATCCTTGAAAGGTCACTACGAGGTAGCACAACCAACAAATTAAACCTTTTTGGTAGCATAGTTTTTGGGGAGGGTAAGGAGAGGTTCGGGGAGATCGTCAAGAGGAAGAAGATCCCCAGGGAGATTGGACGGCGTTAGCAGGAGATTCTCAACCTCAGGTGAGGCTCCTCAGGTGGTCCTGGCAAAAGGCAGATGCCAACGAAAAGGAGGGTCTGGGACACTCTGGAACTAGTTCAGAAGCAGGATTGCAACCCTGGGAGGGTCTGAGTGGATCCAGAAGCAGATCCAATTATGCCTGAAGCCTGCTAGAGGAGAAGAAGAGTGGGAAGTTCTAAGCCACTGAGTAGGCACTTGAAGAACCAGCTAGGTGACCAGAAGAAAAACATCCCACTTGGCTTGCCAGTGCAGGTGCCTCACCCCACTGAACCAGTTGTTGAGTTTCACACCACACCACCCAAATGGGCTGAGATCAAGCTGGTGGTAGACAAGACAAGATCTGCTTCTGCACCTGGACTGAACGATGTGCCATACAAAGTATATAAGACCTGCCCCATGGTGCTAAAGCTACTCCAGAAGCTTATGAGAGTACCCTAGAAGACCCAAGACATCCCTGCAGAATGGAGTTGAGGAGTAACAACCGTCATCCCAAAAATCAGCATTCTTGCAACATCGACCAGGCATCGCCCTTCTGAACACTGAAGGGAAAATCTTCTTCTCCATCATGGCCAAGCGACTGACTAACTCTTTCCTGAACAACAACTATATTGACACCAGTTGCCAGAAGGCAGGCGTTCAAGGGTTCCCCAACTGTGTGGAACACTACTTCCATGATCTGGGAGCAGATCTAGACAACTAAGCGTGAAGAATTAGACTTCCACGTAGTCTGGCTGGATCTGGAAAATGCCTATGGCTCAGTTCCCAAACAACTAATTACATTTGCCCTTGAATTTTTCCACATACCAGTCTGTATATGGAACCTCATATCCAAGAACTTTGGTAACTTCAGGGTCTGTTATACAACACAGGGTGCAATGACAGGCTGGCACTTACTGGAAAAAGGCATCGGAATGGGTTTCTCAGTCTCTCCCATCCTCTTTCAGCAGCCTTTGAAACCATCCTTATTAGCGGGAGACAAATGATCTGAAAGTTAAGAACAGGATAACAACTACCAGCCCTGTGGAGTTATATGGATGATGTGACAATCCTCCTCCAGACAGCACCTTGTACCACCCAGCTCCTCAAAAGATTCGAAGAACTCCTCCAGGATGAGGATTAAATCTTCCAAGTCCCGCATTCTCTCCATAAAAAAAGGCACCAGAAATGATCACATCTCTTTCACAGTGAATGGCAAGAGGATACCATTTCTGGCAGACTAACCCATCCGAAGCCTGGGAAAGTTGTATACAGCTGAACTGTCAGACAGACACATGGCTAATACAGTCATGGCGCAACTCTCTGAAGGTCTTGAAAGGATTTATAAAAGCCATCTCCTGGGTAAAGTCAAGGTCTGGTGCTACCAGTTCATTTTATACAGGTGTCTGATATGGCCTTTCAAGATGTGTGAGATCACTTCCTCCACAGTGCTGAAGATGGATTCCAAAGCCAAGAAGTACATCAGGAAATGGCTGGGTTTACCCAAAAGTTTCTCCAGCCCAGGCCTTTTTGGATGTTTTTAGGATCCACTTCAGCTGCCAATGAAGTCAATCTACTTGGGCTATAGAGAAGAGAAGGTCAGGCTCGTGTTAGAGCTGAGGGACTCATCAGATCCAGTTGTGTAGAACACCAAGGCCCCGGTCCGACCAGGTCGCAAGTGGAGTGCGGAACAGGCAATCAGCAGACTGAAACACCAGGAGGTCGTTGGAGTTACGTGCAGAGCCCGTAGCTGCGCTCGTTGTGCGTGTGTATGTGTCCGCATGCGCTGTGCGGCATACTTCGGTTTTGTTAAAAGGGGAAGGTTCTCAATTCTCTGGCAGCCAATCATGTCCAGCTCACTTCCGTTGGCCAAACGTCACACTCATCTGTTGACGTCACTCATCTCCATCGGCCAATCATCATGCTGGAGAGGAGGAGCTACCCGGGAACCACAGGGAGATGAGGCTTTTTTTCAGCTGTCCGCCATCTGTCAAGTGCCCATTTGTCCCCGCTTCCTCTGTTCTGGAAATTTAGTTCGGAGGACTGGACAGGGAAGCTGGGATGTGCCTATACTTTCACCACGTAGGTTCGATCCTGAGTTTAGACACCCTAGGTAAGGGGTGGGTGAAGCCTCCTGTATTCTTTACTCCCCGGCTGTAGATGTGAGTATGTGTGTGCGTGTGTGTATGGACTGTCTGCTCCTCCTACTGTCCGCCACTTAAATGTTATTAATGCCCCTCCATCTATAGACTTTATCCTGAGGGCACATAACAGTCGGCAGGATACAATCAGGAAGAATGGGTCTAATCAATAAGAGGTTGTTCTGATTACTTATATGCTTTTATTTTGACTAAACTAATTTTTTCTGTTACGTAGAATTTGCTTTTCAGGGAAGAGAGGAAGGGAAGGCTGTTACAAGAAAATGTTTAGGTTGAATGAATATCAGACGTCCTGCCGATTCAGCTCAGGGACTCCAGTTTAACTGTGATTCAACTCAGAGACTGCAAAGACAGTGTAAGATGACTCAAGTCACCTTGGGGACTGACACTGTTTCTCTGTTTATCTGATGGATTCAACTCAAAGGCTGAGCTTGTTTGATCAGTCCAGTTCAGGGACTGGCAATTTGCCTGACTGAGTCAACTGCCCAAGTTTATCACTGTGTAATATAATGTAGCCTCTCACCTCTAGTATAATCTACTGAAGTGATTTGTCAGAAAAGGAGAATCATTACGGTTTAATGTACAATGCTGTTTTACTAAAGCTCTAGTGTGTACTAATCCTGACTCAAAATTGCTACTCCCCTGGTATTTGGTAGTGTCTGCAATTTCAGACGACCAAAAAGTAATAAAAACACAATTTATTCATTCAGCAGGGAAATATAGACCAATCACAATTCAAACCCATTCAGAGAGATTAAGAGATTAATCTAACATTTAGATGTTGTTCTAATGTTATTGCTGACGCCATTGAGCTTTTTTGGATCTGTCAAAAATGTTCTGTACGTCATACAGGCTGAGGTTTTGAATAATCCAAAAAGTGCTGGGGCTGGACCTTCCTGGAACGATTCATCCTGTAGTGGTGCCCCCCCCCCCCCCCGGAACTACTGTGAGGCCCCCTATAGCCCTCTAAGCTAACTAGATGGGGACCCTTAGTTTGCCAGGGTTACTGTTTTGAGGCTATGCTCCCTTAAAAGTGATTGCAGGGCTAACAAGCCCTGAATACCTTTTCCATGGTATTTAACAACTTGTAACATAACAGGACATAAATTTAAGAACTTTACTACATAAATGAGGCTATATACAATAGACACAATACATACGATACATGCAGTAATGTATGTATAATAGATCCCAGTCAGTTATTTCCCACACCAAAGTTTAAACTGAAAGAACAAATAAATAGATACACTTTAGCTGCATGTCCCACTCAAGAAAAGCTAGGCTGGCAAATAATTGAATGAAATGAAAAAATCGTAACAGGCTTGATCTGCCACTCATGTACAATGAGGCCAAAAATGCAACAGCCATTTCACCCCAAAGAGCCAGAGGAAATAAAATATGAGCCTAGCCTCACCTGTCCTTCATCCTGAATGCTGGGCAAATCAGCGGTCGGACACGCGATCCTTCACCACAGTCGATAGAGTAGGTCTTCTTTCTAACAGCAGATGTGCTCTACTTAGCCTTGCTAATAAAGTTGGTGAATTTTCAAATCCGATGAGCCGTCTTCTTTCATCTCCCACATCTCTCTCCCATGTATCTTCTCCCATGTCACCTCTTGCATCCCTTCCATCGTCTTTTACGTGAGCTTCAACCAATCGCACCCCTTGTCATGTTTCACAGGATTTCTCCCATTGGTGAATATAATTTGATTGGTGAAATGAATGATCAATTACATAACATTACACAAAGAACAACAGGAGCATAAAGTATAAATTATGCCAATCATCCATCCATCCATCCATTATCTTCCGCTTGTCCGGGGTTCGGGTCGCGGGGGTAGCAGCTTCAGGAGGGATACCC
>JAODJU010000014.1:19165649-19183788 GCA_026776725.1 Gnathonemus echidnorhynchus | reverse complement strand
CCGCTACACTAGCAGGAAGACTATTCCATACTCTAACTACACGCTGTGTAAAGAAGTGCTTCCTCAAATTTGTTTTATAATGTTCTCCCGCTAATTTCCAAAATTGAGTTTGTGTAAGTCATGCCCGTTCCTTTTGAAATGATAAACTGAAAATCTAAAAGTCTGGCTTTTTAAATTTCAGTGACGTTGATGAGCCTCTTGAGGATATCAATCCAGAGGCATTGATTGGGGTATGTTTGGCAGAGACGCTCCCCTACCAATACTGTGGTAGTACAGTGTGTGTCTGGGGCAGTGGGGGGCTCAGGGATGATTTGTTCCCTACCAATGTTAAAACTAAACCTACACCCTTGTATCAATTCTGTTAAAAAAGCTGTAGTGTGATTTTAAACATCAGGTCACTATGAATTCTGAGCTTCAGCTGTAAAGTATGGGACTGATTCAACAAAGGCTGATTCGTTGCTTAATGGAAAATGATTCCCCTGCCCTTTCTAATTGTCGTCTTAATTGTAGAAAGCTTCTCAGTACTCACTAATAATAAAATACTTACTAAAATCACTTTGAAAACTGAAAATGTTTTAAAAAACAATTCAATAAGCACGATTGTCTGACACTTTGGCTGTTTTGCATATGATTGGGTGCTATTTACCTGGTGATTTTTGACATTAACTGCCATCTCAGGCAGACATAAATCTTTGAAAGTCAAAAGTCCTCAGTTTCACATAACCTCCTCACCCAGTGTTTCAGTTTTGATGGTTGGCTTAATGAAGGACTACATTGTAATTGTATCTGCATGGATCTTTAATGATGTACAAAAAATATGCAAGGAGTTTTACTGTTTGTTGTAAACTTCTGGTTTATGCTTCTGTACAACCTTTTTTGATCACTGTGAGGTAGAACGTATAACACACTGCCTGACTATGAGAAACTACTGTATCAAATGTATACAGAATTTCAAGTTAAGTCACTTGTGCCCTGGAATTGATCACATCTTGTCACAGTTGGATGCCCAGACTGCCACCAAGATTGGAGATAGCCTATTGCAGTGTTTCCCAATCTGACTGTGAATTATGCTTGCAAGGGTTTTGATTTAAAACATACAGACCTTATAAGCAATACTGATTTAAATAATGCTGATAAAAAGCTCATCCACTGACAGCCACAACAAAATTTATAAAAAAAACTCCAATTAACTTGGATTCACCCACATAAAAGTACAGTACCAGTGACTGGGGTCTCGACATAAGAGGCCACATGCAAATTTCTTTCTAGTGGCTACTTTTAATACCTCAGTCTTCCTTTTCAGTTTCATTGGAGGATCACTTTAGAGTGGCCCTCATTTTGCCCAACAATTAATAAATTAATCCATTGTGAGAAATACACTTCTGAATGATCTCTTATGACAGAGTAGACTTGGTGTTCTGGGTGGACGTCCTCAGGAATTGGTGTTGGACTGTGTGGAGTATGCTTTATCTCAAAAGGACGACAAAGGACAGTGTTTTCAAAATGCAGCACATCTGTGTAGTAATGTGAACTAAACAACCTTTCCTGGTTATAACAGTAATTAGAAAAAATTATGTCTGAACTAAATTTACATAAAAACAGCGGTAATTTCCCTTAGTTTTACTACTGATTTTACAACCATTACTACAACAGATGCTTGGCAGTAACACATCACAAAGTTGAGATTGCCACCGAAATGCAGGACTGTCATAGAAAATTATGTCAAGTTGTATTTATGTTGGTGTAAAACTATGATTATATATGTTGGTGTAAATCCTGTCCTAAAGTTATTCCAGTATTTGCCAGCCATGTGATACATCTACAGTATGTATTATGACTAAACCAGTAGCCTACCATGATTGGCTAATCAATACCTCAAGTTATTTAAGTAATTAAATTAATTAAATGAGCTGGTGGTGAGCTTTAAAAAATACAAGGAATGGCTGAGGTGCCCCTGAGGAGAAGTTTGGGAACGAAAGTGATGTTCTTCAACAAGATATCAGTAGTATTTTGGAAAACAAATAATTTTGTCATTCTTAAGTTGACAACACAAATCTGTCAGTCTTAACTACCATGAGAAATCTGTTATAACACAAGGAATATATCATTTTATCTTGACAAAATAAGAATTTTCTCATTTTTTGACTTGCACTAGGTTATTTATTGTTCATTTGCATATATTCTGTTAAATTATGTTCTGAGCAAATATACATTTACTACCCAGATAATGAATGTATTTCTGGGTGCTAAAGGCACCATAATATATGAAGGTAATCACCGTTTCAGAATGTCTTCCTTTAAGGGTCGCAAGGCGTTTTATCTTTATATGTAGAGCAGCCATCAGAGCTGAAAAGTCATCCAGTGAATTTAATCAATGTCATCAAAATTGACTTGGTGAACTTTTTCCTGACGTGCTAAAAGCCAAAAGTACTCAAACTGCATAACTTTCCAGTTCAGAGAAATGTCCATTTTCGCTTTTCTTTGAATACGAGTTTTGCTGCCTTACTTTACTACCAAAGTCTAGAACTATTTACGCCCTGCCCCTGTTTGTTTTGATTTGTGCAGATAATAACAGAAGATATTCTGCTATTTCTGAGTAAAATCCACATACAGAGGAGCTACACAAAATTAATTTCATCAGAAAGGCAGGAGCACTTGGAAGCATCTGTAAAAAGGAAATGAAAAAGCTTCCTTGCAACAAAATATTGGCTTCAAATTCTGCGGGATAAAGGAAGTATGAGGTCTCTTTTTGTTGTGCTAGTACTTCCAAAAATGACACAAGCAAAGCCCTGCCAGACCAGGGCTGTAGGATATGGGACTCGGAGATAAAGGAAGCTGTCCCAGGTGGGAACACTTTAATAAAACAATGCTCTACAACCGGATCAAGTCTAGAAGCAGTATTTTAGAAATTACTCAATTTTGATCACAAAGCTAATGTCTGACACTAACCCAAGCATGCAAGTGTGAGCGCCCGCGGGCCGGCGTAACGGGGGCGGAAACGGTGAAAAGGATGCAACTGCAGCACCTTGGGAGTTTCACCCAAGGAATATAATTAAGTTCCAAAACAAGAACGCAACTCACTAAGGACACAGGTTCGTTATGAACGGGGCAGAGAGGTGGTGACCGGATATAAAAACAAGTTTATTAAAACAATCACTGGCTGCTGTCCTGCATACAACTGGCAGGGAATGTACCACCAAAGGTACGTAAATAGCACAAGCAATACCCAAGCCGCAAAGAAGCGTACGATGTTCCATACAATTACAATAGCACTCATGTTCACAGCAAGTACACAGGCAATCCAACACAGCACACAATACACAACAGCAACCACCAAACAAAGATAAAACAAACAAGAAAACCACCAAAGAATACCAACGACACTTAGCGCGTGTCCGCACACGGCAGCAGCCGGTCGACGTAAATTGGGACGTATGGCATGGATTGGCGTCGCGGATCGCTGCTGAGCCAGGCCCACCAGGTGCAGGACAGCTCCAAACCGGCCAGTCCAAGCAGCTTGCTGGGACCTCGCGGATACAAACAAACAAAGCAAAAGCAAAACAGAAACAAAACAGCAGCGTTGGTCCTATGACGGCAGCCCCGCTGCTGAAAGAAATACAAATACATTACAATAAAAGAAATTGGCGTGGAGAGGAAGCAAAAACGGAAACCTACCAGGAAGCACAGGATGACAGTGCTGCCAGCGTCAGCTTCGTAAACAACACTCGCTAGGGAAGTGCAACAAACATTACGAATAGATTACAAGCCCAAACTTCGGCCACCGGGAATGGAAGGTATAATACTTGCCAATTCGACTAAGCAAAAAAAGTCGAATCGTAACATCCTAACACTGAAGTGACTGCAGAGACAGATTCCGTCTTTCTGAATACGAGACTGCCAACACACACGTGACACACACGTGCAACCACGGACGTCTCACCATTACCAAACCTATCTTTTAAAAGGCACGAACTCATGGGCCAATTGTCCAATCAAGAACACCGGTAACCAGAAGAAGGTAAGCACGTAAATGACATCCTGCTACACAAGCATGACTTAACAATCACAGAAAAGATATTAAGTCATTGAATACCATGTTGGCCTGAATATAATTTATTTATTTATTTTTGTTGTCTCAAAATATGTCTGAAAAAGTGGCGTTGTCTTATATTCGGGGTCTAGACAAAAAAAAAAGGGAATAGATGGTGCCAAATATGATATTTTGTATCAAGTGTTTTGATTTAAGTGAGCCGGCCAACATCCCTCACAACTATGACACAGTGCTACAGGCCTGATTGATGGAGAGACACAGTGAACATCAAAGTGGTTCAAAAGTAGGTCAAGTTAACCAACAACTGAGGAGGAGTTATGATGCCAGTTTTAAGATCATGGTGATTAAGGCAGCAGTCATCAAACAACTCTGAAGCAGCCAAGAAACATGGTGTTGCAGCATGTAATGTTCAGAGATGGCAAGCCCAAAAGACTTGGAAATGCAAACAGTTGGAGACGATCTTACCGTGGTCCTCAAAGCAGCCACTTCCAAGAGATTGATAGGAGAGTGTGTGAATATGTGTCTGAAAAATGGAAAGATGGAATGCCTATTACCAGTGCCATCATTCAACTGGAGGCTTTGGAGATCGCTAAAGAGCTAAACATACCCACCGACGACTTCAAAGCTAGCAGTCGGGGGTGTAGGAGAATGATGCCAGGCACTGGACTAGCATTGTGCTGCAGGACGAATCTTGCCCAGTGCTTGCGCTCAGACTTTTTAGAGAAGCTACTGTCTTTTCAAAAACTTAAGAAAAACTCAATCATACTCAGTGACTCAGATGGGCAGTGCTAATCAAACGCCAGTGTTTTTTTGACAGGCCAACATCTGTCACTGTTACCAAGAAAGGTGAGAAATCAGTTATTATGAAGTCGATTGGGAAAGAGGAAAAGTGAATCACTGTCATGTTGGCAACCAAACTCCTCACGTACGTGATTTGGAAACACAAGCCCAGGAAAAGGCTGGATGGACGCTGAACTGCTGGTGGACTGGCTGTAGGTTGTGTGAGCAGGTGTTGAGGCACTCTTAGGTTTGGATGCATTCTGTGGACACTTATCGGAGCAAGTTATTGTCAATTTGCAGTGCTGTCATTATTGCGAGCCTGTATTTCCCTCTCACTGTCAGATTTGTTTCATTACTGTTCTAGTCATACTTAACTTGTATGGTTAATGCAGTTGTTGAATTTTTGAGGCTATGGTTCTTTTCTGCCTTTCTTGCCTAATAAAATAAAAGGCAGAAATAAAGTCTATTTGCATGTTTATGGTAGTTGGACACCAAGTTATTCATTTGCCTATGTTATTTAATTTAAATGTGAAAAAATAATCTAAAAGATGAATGAAATTGATTTCCCAGTTTAATTTAAATGATGTTAAAAATAAAAGCCTACCAAAAAGTCAAACATTAGTCCTGAAAAAGGGGGATCGTCTTATATTCAGGGTCATCAAATATTCAGCTCAATGTGGTACTCAATGTGATTATAACTGATTACTATGAATATATTAATGATCAATTTAAAGTGACAAAGTCACTGGTAACAGTGCAACTGCAGCTGGGCAACTGTATAGAATCTATACTATAGATGATGTATATGTAGAAAGATATTAAATTCAACCAGCTGTGAATACAAGTAAAATAAAAAAAAAAATCATGTGTGTCTAAGATCAACAGTGGTAAGATCTCACACAACATCCTGTGACACTCTTCTTTGGTACCACACTTTGTGTTTATTTCCCTGACACACTGTCACGAAATGGTGTTATTTTGTCTATCGTAATTTAAATGAAAATAATATCATGTAGATACAAGAGTTTCTCACATCACTGACAAAAAAATTAGTTTTTGTTTTTCCAGTTATACCCTTGACAGCATATGTTGGGGGAAAATGGGTAACTTTGTTACAGCAGGTAGTGTAGTGCTGTTGCTTCATGGTCCAGGGCTGATACCCTCTATGCCTCCTTGTGTAAATGGGTTTCTGCCTGCTATCCAAAGACATGCAGACACAATTCAGCATCTCGAAAATGCTGCTTATGATTGTGTGTGAACTGGGGTGCAGTAGCATCCCAATCTCTTTAAGTACCATGTCCTGGTATTTGTTTGCCCTGGTTCCAGCTATCTGCACTTGAGGCCTTCTCCACCCACATCACTCCAGAACCTTCCATCCAGGTAGTGACCCCTAGTCAAGATGGTTAACGGAAAAACTTGGCAGTATTGGTGCGATGGTCATTCATCTCTGAGTAAGACAATCGTGTTCCACGGGCCAAAGCTGGACTGCTTTTGCTTTAAATTGGACCATGTATCTCAGCAATTGCCACATCTCTCTCTCTGGATATCTGCTTGTAGAAAGTTTTTTTTTAATTTATTACCACTGCAAATTTGCCCCCTGATGATACTGATGAAAGATATGGAATTCATAGTGAGTTTAAAGAGAATGGTTCATTTTTTAAGATTTTTAGACGCTAAAAATTTATGAAATAGGCATTCTGGGATTCTTCTTGATTTTCTGGGATGCTTGTTCAGTGCAGATGATGAATAACAGCTGTGCCTCCCAGACTGAGGCGGCTGCATTTCTTCTGCCCTGAAGGAAATCAAACACTGGACCAGCAGATCTGCAGAAAGGCTCAGTGCACTTGGCTGTACTGTAATACCATTAACATGCCAAGAACAAGACTACACAGGGTCTTATGGATGGTTAATCTGCTGCTGATTGCAGAAAACCTGGGTGAGCTGGAACAGGGCCTGTAGATTTCATTTCTTCTCATTGAAATCCTGCGGCAGGTAACCATCTGAACACTATGGCCTGCATCATGCTATCTACGCACACATGTGTGAGTTAGAGCCTATTCTGTACTGACCTGTAAGCATCCTTTGGCTCAGTTTCTGAGCTGACCAAAGGGCAGAAAATATAAAACATTCACTCTGACATCTGCAATCTCCAAGCCCACTGTGATGCACATACAAAAAATAAACCGAAAACAGTAACAGCCTAAGGGACAAAGCCTTGTTCGCAAAAGACTATTTTCTACTTTTTTTTTCTTCCTCTGAGACATTGCAAAGACCTGATACATGCTTATTAACAAAGGGAATATTTGAATTGATGGGAAATGCGTGCTGCATCATTCACAAAGGCTTAGAGCTCCATTTATGAGGAAAGAGCTTCATTCATAATAAATATGCAAAAGGACTTTTTCAAAACAAAATGTGCATGAAAGATTTGTTTTCATTGCTTTAATGAGTGGTTTGATAGAAACATTGGTTTTCTGTTCAAAAAGTCTTTATTAAACAATAGGAGGCCAGATCCTTTGGGATTGTAATTGTAGTTCATTCTTGCATTCACAATAAGCCTCTGCTGGGGATGTGCAATATTGTGGAGTCCCTGTCATACTAAAATGTAATGTCTACTGAGAACTAACAAATACTAACAGATTTCGCAGGAAGATGTCAGTCGCCTAAGCTGGTTGCAGCTAATTACAAAGGTTTTTTGTTTCTCTACATAGTCATTTTTTTCAAAGAACTCTTCTATAAAAGCTCGTACATCGCAGCATAACTTGCACCTGGAGGACCTCATCAGAGCAGACAGCTGCAGGCTTTTTGACGGATATTTAAAAGTGTCACTCAAAGGGCACTTATGTTCCAGAGTTTAAAGTGAAATGTAGGAGTAGAGCAAGCCAAGGCAATCAGCGAGAGCACTTATGAGGTTTGTGCGGGACCCTCTTAGATTAATGGCCCATTGAATTTTCCGGCCATTTAAGTAATCTCCAATTAATTGCAAAAGAACTCTGAGCCCTTTTCCCCCTCTCTGACTAACAAAAAGAAAACACTGTACTGAAAATAGAATGAGGACAAGAGCATTTGCCAGGTATGTCTCACGCCTGCTCTGAGCTCCAGCTACAATATAATGGTCTTAAATTTAGTGGCATCTGCTAGGAGCTGAGGTTCCCTTCAACAGAATTTCCACTGAGAATGGGGCTGCATCAGAAATATACAGACCAGCGAGACCCCAAAAGACTTCATTCTACTCGTAAACCTTTATACTGTCATGAAAATGTCCACCTGTTTCGCTTGGCTTTTCCTTTCTGTGCTATTTTTGTACATGAACATATTTCCCAGTGAGATTTACAGCCAGGAGTGAGAATGTCGTATCCCAACCCACCGTTCACCCAACCTAGTTTTTCACAATAGTCACAGCAGCGTTTAGAGTTTCAGTTTCTATAGTAAAGTCAGACTTTGTGGGGTTTGAGGTTGGTGGTAATATCCACTGAAGCCTTTATTCTCTTCAAGGTCCCAAAAAGTTATGTAGAGGTTTTCTTTACATAAATCTTTAGTTCAAACAAGGAATGACATGTACATATCAAGGTCATGAAAAACTTTTAAAAAGAAATACACTTTAAAAATATATGACAAAAAGAAAGATGGCAAAGTGTATTCTTAAGATAAATATGTTATATATACAACAACACCCAGATGTTTGTCATACAAAGGTCTATAATGGGACATTTTCCACAAAATATGTGTGAACTTTGGAAAACATGAAATACATGTCAGATATGTCTGTATTCTGGTACTACAGTTGCAAGAAGTATGTAAACCCTTTGGAATGATATGGATTTCTGCACAAATTGGTCATAAAATGTGATCTGATCTTCCTCTAAGTCACAACAATAGACAAACACAGTCTGCTTAAACTAATACCACACAAATAATGATATGTTTTTATTGAACACACCATGTAAACATTCACAGTGCAGGTGGAGAAAGTATGTGAACCATCGGAGTTAATAACTGGTTGACCCTCCTTTGGCAGCAATAACCTCAACCAAATGTTTCCTGTAGTTGCAGATCTGACCTGCACAACGGTCAGGAGTAATTCTTGACTATTCCTCTTTACAGAACTGTTTCAGTTCAGCAATATTTTTGGGATGTCTGGCATGAATCGCTTTCTTGAGGTCATGCCACAGAATCTCAGTCGGGTTGAGGTCAGGACTCTGACTGGTCCACTCCAGGTGTATTTTCTTCTGTTGAAGTCATTCTGTTGTTGATTTACTTCTATGCTTTGGGTTGTTGTCCTGTTCCATCACCCATCTTCTGTTGAGCTTCAGTTGGTGGACAGATGGCTTTAAGTTCTCCTGCAAAAGTCCTTGATAAACTTAGGAATTCGATTTTCCTTCGATTATAGCAATCTGTCCAAGCCCTGATGTAGCAAAGCAGCCCCAAACCATGATGCCCCCTCCACCATACTTCACAGTGGGGTTGAGGTTTTGATGTTGGTGTGCTGTGCCTCTATTTCTTCCAAACAACAAACATCTCAACTTCGGTTTCATCTGTCCACAGAATATTTTGCCAGTAGTGCTGTGGAACATCCAGGTGCTCTTTTGCAAACTTCAAACATGCAGCAATGTTTTTTTTGTGGACAGCAGTGGCTTCCTCCATGGTGTCCTCCCATGAACTCCACTCTTGTTTAGTGTTTTACGTATCGTAGGATGTTAGCATGTGCCAGAGATTTTTGTAAGTCTTTTGCTGACACTCTAGGATTCTTCATCTCATTGAGCATTCTGCTCTGTGCCCTTGCAGTCATCTTTACAGGATGGACACTTCTAGGGAGAGTAGCGATAGTGCTGAACTTTCTCCATTTATAGACAATTTGTCTTACCATGGACTGATGAACATCAAGGCTTTTGGAGGTACTTTTATAACCCTTTCCAGCTTTATGCAAGTCAACAATTCTTAATCATAAGTCTTCTGAGAGCTCTTTCATGCGAGGCATCGTTCACATCAGGCATTGCTTCCTGAGATAAGCAAATTCAAAAACTGGTGTGTGTTTTTTATAGGGCGGGGCGGCTTTAACCAACATTTGGTGGTTACATCTCATTGATTGGACTCCAGGTTGGCTGACTCCTGACTCCAGTGAGCTCTTGGAGATGTCATTAGCCTAGGGGTTCACATACTTTTTCCACCTGCACTGTTAATATTTACGCCGTGTGTTAAATAAAAACATGAAAACGTATAATTATTTGTGTGGTATTAGTTTAAGCAGACTGTGTTTGTCTATCGTTGTGACTTAGAGGAAGATCAGATCACATTTTATGACCAATTTGTGCAGAAATCCATATAATTCCAAAGGGCTCACATACTCTTTCGTGCAACTGTATATATAATCATACATGTAATTCAAGAAATATAACATCAGAAATCAGAAGGACGTCATTTATTATGTGCCACATCTGTTGCTTTCTGCTTGTTTTGTTGCCTCTCTAAAACAGAAAACTTGTGACGGCATTCAGAAGTTTGCAGGGATGACATTGTTTCATGAAGAATTATTAATGTGAAAGACCATTCTGTGTGAAGTAGGACAGAGGTCAGGAGGCAGAACGGAATGGAGAAGAGAGAATTCTAGCTGCAATCACATACTTTATTAATGCATCTGTAATCCATACATATTTTACCAAGGGGGAGAGTTGGGCTGATGTGCTTCACACTGGGAATGGGAGAACAGGGCCAGCCGCTGTGGGCCTGAGCCTTTAACATTCAGTTATGGTCCGAAGGGGAAACTGAGAGGCTCCTTCAGTTAGAAGTCGTCTGTTTTAAGGCAAAAAGCATTAAGAAGCTTATTGGAAAGGAGACAGGGAAGAAGAACCACACCCAGGTGTCAATGAAGGGGAGGCAAATGAGAGAGGCAGCTAGTACCAGTCCTGTCACTCAGTATGAAGAAGTCGATCCTTTGGCTTGTCAGGATACGGATACCAGGGTGGTCTGAGTAGCAATTGGCAGAGCCAGATGTGGAAGATACTGAAGCTTATTTTTCAAAGATAGGGCCAGACTGGTCACTTGCGACTCCTTTCGAACATTTCATCAAGGATGCTTACTATAGCACCCCCACTGAATCGTGGCTGAGGACGAGCTGCAGAAACCAGAGCTGCTACTTAAAAAGAATGGAGTTACCATCGTAACTGTCACTGTGCGCTGGGAATATGCTGTAAACTCCCGTGCCAAAGTGGCCAGTGAGAAGAGAGAATATTACCAGAACCTCAAAGATGAAGTATAAGAACATTTTGGAACCCAAACACCATGCACTTCTTTGGCTTTCCAGTCGGAGCCAGAAATAAGTAGAATGAGATGAACAGTGGTCTACAGCTTCTTGGAATGACTTTTAAGTGGCCTAGCTGAGAGACTTCTTAGCTGATGAGCGTTGCTATATTCTCTTGACATCCTGGCAAATTCACTGAAAATATCAGAGAAGATGGAAGTTCTCAGGTAAGCATGGGCTTCACTCATGACATTAACTTCTCTCTGGATAACACCATTGCCTCCTGTTTCCTCATCCTCTTTCTATTTGTGGCAGAGTCAAGTTCTATCTTAGTCCACTGGCAAAAGAACACCTATGCCTCATGCAACAAGTCACTAGATGTTGAAATGTGCATGGGCCACTTATAATAACTCAGAAAAATAAAGAACAACAAATAATAATAATACGCTTATCTTGGCTATTGGTTCTATCTACCATAGCGGATGGATAGAACCATGAAAAATGCCATGATCAGGATGACTGGGGAACAGGTTATTTCTTCTCCCTATATATATTTGGGAAAATCCCTCCAAGTTGGAATGGTCACTTGGCACAAAGATTGGGCGTGGTCATTTATTATTGGGCAGGTTGTAGAATATGAGAAAACAAACAAAAAGCAAAGGAAGTCATGTTAAGTTTGTGTACCGCCAGAACTAAGAAATAATTTTTGGCCCAAGGGACAGGTATTTTTAATCAAGATTAAAAACCTCAGTCACCTGATTTTTTCCCCCCTCTTCCAGAAGTGCTCTAATAGGTGATAAATTTTTATTAATTTGTGTGCTGGTTGGCAATGAGCACAGCAGTTGGGTGACTAGGTGAGAAGCTGATGCTCATTAGGGGGAGGGGGTGCTGGAAACAGTGTTTATAACCTTCATTCACTGCTTATTAAGTTTTGACAGCCGCAAAATTAAACAGATGTGTAACAAGATATATTTCCATAATTTTGTTCTTTTTGCTAGTGACAAAAATATTTTACGTCTATGTGACAGCAATGGCATTACTAAGATTAAAGTTTCTGCGGCATGTCATTGCGTTTCAGCACATCTTTTTAGAAATAGGGCATAGGTTGTTAGAATGGTGTCGGTGGGTCTCGTCACTTGCACAGAGTGCTGGGTTGGTTCACTGTTCAGCAGTGGAGGTTGTGGATCACTCACCTTTTAGACATGAAGGTTTGATTCACTCTGTACCTGTAAAAGGTGTGAGTCATTCAATCCCCCACCATAAAGCCAAGATGGTTTACATATTAGTGGTGAAGGCTGTGAGCAATTCACCCTGCAGTAAAGGTAAAGTGATCTCAAATAGCAAACAGAATGGTTAAGATGCATCTAGAATGCAGATTACAGCAGATGTGTTATATTCAGTAAAGCCCTGCCTATAAGAAGCAAATAGATCTAAGATGGGCAAAGACGTTGGCTCCTCTCGCAATTCAATACGTTTTTGATAATTTAGAAACCCAACTAAAATCCACTGTGGGTTGGTTTCATTTCTGGAATCTGTCAGATAAAACATTTGGTGCATTTAAGAACAAGATATGTTGCTGAAACTCTTAAGAGCTTTTGAGACTATCTAAATCCCATAATAGTCCTAAGTCATTTAACTGAATATGGGAAAAAATGATTTTTGCTTCTACCAAAATGTGTTTCACCAAATTTTACCGAATCAGCACATGATGGTGATATTGGTGGTGAAATTCAATAAATACATACAATGGCTAGAATGCCCCTGGGGAGAGGTTTGAGAACTGAAATGGTGTCATCAGGCCATCCAGCTAGATATCAGTAGAAGATGTGCACTTACTACCCAGATAAACAGCTTTAAACATTTCATTTGACTGCCTAAGACTTTTGCACAGTACTGTACTTCAGTAACCCTAGGAATGTTAATGGGATAGTTTCGGTGATCGGCTGAGTGTAATTGCAGACAACCTCTACCTTCATCTCTAGCAGGCTGAGCAGGTCACATCCTATGAGGTACTCCAGATAGTGGGCCTGCTTCAGGCCAAGGTGAGAATAGTCTGGGTTAGCGATTATGCCTGCTCAACAGATGGCATCTAGGACCTTCCTGGTGTGAATGAGGTGTTCCTCCTTAATGTCATTGCTCACTGTCACGTCATCCAGATAGGTGGCTGCATAGACTTGATTCTGGTGAAGGACAACATCCATCATGTGCTGAGAGGTGGTAGCCCCATGCACCCCAAAAGGGAAGACTATATATTGGCAAGAGCCCCCAGGTGTGGTAAAAGCAGTTTTTTCCTTGGCCTCATGGGAGAAGGGCATTTGTTAATACCCTTTTTTGAGGTCCAGGGTACTGATAAATCGGGCAATATCTAAGTTTGCCAACTCCTTCACCATCCAGAAGACATTACAGAACTGCAGAGCCTCGATGGGCTTTTGTTACCATCATCACCAGAGGAGACCACAGGTTCTGGGATTCTTCAATCAACTCTAGCATTTTCCAGATCTCGGTTTCCACAGCCACCCCTTTGGGCCTCTGGCATACACTAGGGCTGTTGCCTGTTACGACAACACCAGGTGTTGCCTCAATGTGGTGGTGGGCCACTGCAGTCTGAACTGGTTTGGTGGAGAGCAAATCATTATACTACTCTGTTAATTCCCAGTAATCTTGGCATTTAAAGAGCTGCCCCAAACTGGGAGGAGTCCTGCAGAGTGAGGGTTATGGCAGACGGGGATACAGGCTGATCTGCATATGTTAGAGCTAGACAGAGGCTGTATCAGCATCCACCGAAGCAGAAGTCTATGAGGCTGTAGCTTACTTAGAAGACTGCCGATTTAGATCAATACTTCAACTCAGGAAAATAATTATCCAGAGAAGAGAGAACCAAATTTCGAAACCAAAGAATAATCAAATTTGTCAACATGGACCCTTGCAAATGCTAAATGGGTTTTTTTGTGCATGGGCTTGAGCAGTGGCTTCCTTTGTGGACGACATGATTCCTTGCCACTCCTCTGCAGCATATGTCATATTGAGTAATGGGACACAGTCACCCCAGTTTGGCTTTCTACTGCTTTATCTAACTGTGATTAACCCTTCTGCTCCCTCCTCACTTCTTCCGGTGTCCCCTCCGCCTTCCTCCTTGCCCCCTTCAGTGTCCCTTCCAGCGCCTGCCTTCTACTTGCCAGCGTTCCCTCTGGCTCCCTGGTGCACCCTGGCCTTTTGCCTTCGTGCCATCTGTGTTTGCTCCCCGTCCCTCTGTTCCACCTTTGGTTCCTTCTACTCCCTGTCCTCCCTTCGTCGGTGTGCTCCCTGTTGTTCCCCTGTTGTCCCCCTCCTGGGGTTCTGTGTTCCCGCCTCTGGTACCCCTGTGTGTGTCTGCATTCCCTGTGGTGTGTCAGCGGTTTGTGTCATTGTGCCTGTTCTGCATGTCTGTGGTGTTCCCGTTGCCCCGTCGATGTTCTTGCTTGTTTCTTGTGCAGTTGCTGTTTCCCATGACTAATTGATGTTTCTTGCTTTTGTCTCCCCAGATGCTGTTGTGTCCCTGGTATTGTCCCTTTGCTCCCTTTAGGTGCACCCAGTGTGCGTGGCTTTGGGGGGGGTGGTCCTGTCCTCCCCCGATCGCCACACCTCCTCGTTAACCACGTGTGGGATTTCCGTGTTACCAGCTTTGTCTAGTCTTGTTTAATTGAGTCCATGTATTTAAGTGCTTCCCTGTTAGTCTTTCCCCAATCCTGTCATTGACGTCATTGCGTGTTCTTTGTGTTCCTGAATGTGTTTCTCCCTAATAAATCCCTCATTTACCCAATTTCCTTGGGCTCCTGTGCTGCTTCCCCGCTCTGTGCCCGCTGAAGCAAGACAATATGTTGGTGAATTCTTCTTAATTAGTATTTTATCAAGTTTTCTTCCTAAGACCTTCTTTGGGGTGTACTCAATTTTGCACCTTGGTCTTAAAATGATTTTGTTAAAAAAATCCAGTTTTGTTTTTTGTACTGACAAATCTCTTGCAACAACAAAAAAAAACAGATTTGCTGGAATATGTTATGGCAGAGGATGCCACAGAAAATACTAGAAAGATAGATGATTTTCTGAGAAATCTTTTGGGGTGTCCTCATTTTTGCTGGGCATTGTATGGTATGTGGTGGAATGGGAGATTTGCATCGTGAAGGCGCAGCTGACAAATCTGCAGCAAATGTGTGATGCTATCATGTCAACATGGGCCAAAGTCTGCATAATGTCTCAAGCACCTTGTTGAATCTATGCTATGAAGAATTAAAGCAGTTATGAAGGCAAAAGGGAGTCCAACCCAGTACCAGCAACGTGTACCTAATAAAGTGGCCAATGGGTGTAGGTCCTACACATCAGTGATTCCTTAGGGGGCAGCGTGTGGCTCAGAGGGCTAGACCTCCATGCCTGTGATCAGAAGGTCGCTGGTTGAAGCTTGGCCTTACGATGTCTGTGGGCCCTTGAGCAAGGTCCTTAACCCCCAGCTCTCTGGGTGCGACTACAGGTGGCTGCCCTACAGAGAACAAGATGGGGTAGGCAAAAAGAGACTCTCCCCATGGAGCTCAATAAACTATAATCATAATTTCATTTCAAGAGTGTGTTAGTGAATTATGTACAACAGCTACTACAGCATGTCAGTCATATCTATGTTCTCTCACTAAATAGACACACACTCTTATAAAAGTATCCGTGTTTTTCTCTCTTTCATATCCAATGCGCCCATGACCTTTGCTCCACTAATGAAATTTAAAAACCTCCAAATCAGCAGAAACCATTTTTAGTGTTTGCAGTATAATTTGGGAAAAACCAGAACATGTAGTATTCAAAGTCTACTGATGAGCTGATCGCTCCCATAGACAAAATAGACTGCTGACCTGAATCTAAATGACAGCTCTAAGAGAAGCGTGTGTGAAAGCCTTGTTCTCCAGCAAACTATAGTTCATAAAATATAAAATGCTTCAAAAAAATCTTCAGTTATGTAATGGGACATGCTTCCAGGGAGGTTGCTCTGGGACCAAGCTTGACCCTGCAGTATTTACCAAACTGAAACTTCTGCATTCTGAAAAACTCAATGCTCAATTATAATTGCCACATTAATGAGTCTGTCAATCCTCCCTTTAGTCATTTTTCAAGCTTATAGAAATCCATCCCCTGCCAACAGATAAAGTGATGTGAAATAGGAAAAAAAAAATCTTTTGAATAGTGAAAGACGTAAAAAAACGATTTCAGCCCAGGACACAGAATGTCAAACTGAGCTACAACTAAATTTTTGGCATCCAAAAAAAACAAAGGTGAGACTGCAGCCTCCAAAGCAGGGAACTGACTGAGGTGAGAATCATTATTTTAAGAACCAAACATAGACTGATGCTGTAGGGAAACTGGGCAATATTACATAACAGTTCACCACAATACATATGCAGAAGTATCAAACGCAATGAAACAACTTTTTAGGATGAAATTTCAGTACATCATGCATAACAGCTGCCACCGCTCAGTTATTTTGTTGCTGGTGGAAAAAATTAGGCTTTCACAAACACTTTTGTGTATCTATTAACTGCTGGGACATGCCTACAATAGATGTCAAAGAACAGACAGATATCAGCTTACATCATCTTTGCTGTTTTGACTGATCAGAAATATAAAAGCATTGCTGAAGTACAGTTATTAGGTTAACATTTTGAAACTCTTACTTATTTCTCCTTTCTCAAACTCTGCTGGTGAATCGATGATCATGTGCAGCTGTTTTTTCCTCCAAAGGCCATGGAAGCCTTTAGGATACATGGGACAATGAACTTTTCTGAAGTACCTGGATATTTTAGATTAAAATCTATCTGTCTCTGCCAAAAAACTAAAAATGAGACTATGGTTCAATTTTCTAGCAGGACAATGATACAAAACCTTCCTCCCAATCTGTATAATAATGGTTAATTGACCACAGAATCACGTTTCTACCCCAACGGTGTAGGACCTGTAGTGATTCTGGATTGAGGGATGGTCTCAGAAAGCATTCCCCCAGTGTTATGTTAGCAAAGGGAGGTTACACAAAGCATAATTTTAAAAAGGCTACCCATAGTTTTGAAGGGCACTGTAGTCCTGTATAATTACCCTTCTCTGCTTTCTATGAATTATCTGCTTAAAGTAACAGAATATTAATATTTAAATAAAATTATTTATGCTGCATTTTTATCAAAGAGAGCCAGAAACCTGTATCCTCTCTAAAACAGATTTATATTTTTAAGTGTCACCCAAAGTGGTAAGTTAATGTTGATTCCTGATACATATTAATGATGGTTTAATTACTGGAAGGTAAATATTTCGAGTATATATTTTCTGAATGTGCCTCTTTTTCGTCTCTCTCACACTCTAACTCTCTTATCTTGTTGGAACAGGGTGTTCTTCAATTAGCTGGACTGAGATTTAATTGCCCTTCCCAAGGCAACCAGTGGTTATTTTGAGATATGCTTGGTTGCCACAGCATAAACTGAACTTGTGCTTGGGTCTTCAGCTACACGGTGACAGGGTCTTGGCTATAAACTCCATCCCTGGGTGAAGGTTTCACGCACTGTTTGTCAGGCTGTGCCCAGGTTTGCTACAGCACCGGAACCCGAAGAAGAGCCTGAGGCTTGCTATCACTAGACATAGCCAGAAATAGCCTGGTCATGTAAAATAAAGATATGAGGCATTCGGAACCTCTTACGGTATATATATATGCTGACATTGTTTATCAAGGTTCTTTGCGATAAATGTCTCATTTATGGAGATAACAAAACTGCCTGGTTATCATCGCTACCTGCTGCCTCAGTGGTGGTCAGTGGTGACCTCTGATTCTAATGATTCTAAAACATTGTTCCTTTATAACATGGAAACAGTTTGTAACAGTGCATGTCTGACATCCTATTAACTGGTTTTGTGGTGATTGCATAGTTAAATTCTGTCCTTGACCTTTAAATGCACTAGTTAACTGTTTCATCCCATTCACTGTCACTTAATAATTCATTAACCCTTTTGAGCCTAAGGCCTCTTTTCCACTTTCGGGGTAGTCTGACATGCCTTGACATTTTAAAATATTTCAC
>JAODJU010000014.1:19141985-19163400 GCA_026776725.1 Gnathonemus echidnorhynchus | reverse complement strand
AAAAATATATTTAGTTTCTACCTATATATATTTGAAAAGTAGACCGTCCAAGGTTTCTGAGGGTGTTTTTTAAATGTATATATGACAAAAACTCACGGAGTTATTTAAACGGTTTGGCGAAATTTCTGTCAGATCCCGTCGGCGGGACCTATCTATCACTATCTATCAATATCTAATACTTCTCTGGTGAACCACAGGTCAATAGTAAGACGTTTTGTGTGTCTGAAACATTGATTATGGGTGCAAATGTCAACTAACAACAGAGAAAGGACAAAAAAAATGTCAATTCGTGAGGAGAAGTCTATAATTATAGTGTAATTGCCAAGAAATTGAAAATTCCTTTCCATACAGTTTCTTATACCATCAAGAGACACCATCAAACTTGACCTAATCTGGACAGGTAGGGGACTGGTAGAGGACTGGTAGGCCTCGATCCACTTCTAAAGCACAAGACAAGTTCATAAGAGTCAACAATTTATATGACAGAAGGTTAAGTGCACCGGAAATCAAACTGCAGCTGTACGAATGCCACGGCACCAAAACCTCAACTTCAACTTTCGACAGGGAGGTTGGGCTAAAGGGTTGTGTTTCAGCTAGAAAGTTACTTTTGAGGGTTCCTATCAAGAGGAAAAGGTGGAAAAACCGGTGTGTAGAAGAATGGCGAAAGGTGCTGTGGACTGAAGAACTGAAGTTTGAAATCTACGGTTCCTGAAGGAGGTGTTTTCTTTGGAGTCGCACTGTGGAGAGGATACTGCCACTGGGAGGGAAAGAGGGAGTGTGATGGTTTGGGGGTGCTTTGTGGGCTCCAAGGCTGGAAATCTGCATAGAGTGACTGGGATTTTGAATCAGAAAGGCTACCAAAGCATTAATCAGGCAACAGACTCATCGGTCAGCCATTCTTCATGGAACAGGACAATGACCCCAAACATACACAAATATTTATTTGTTTGCAAAGGATATTGAGTGTATTTTCGTAAATAATATATAATATTTAGTAACATGCAAATGTGGAAAATCTATGTGCAAAAATTTTTCACTGTCTATATACAGTATATCCTCCTGAGACCCCACCCATTCATTTATGTCCATTGTAGTGGACATTTTATTTTTGCATCTATCTTTTCACTGATGTTAGGAAATGTATTTATTCCCGTTGTACACTAAAGATGACATGCTGTGAAATTAAAAATAAAAATAAATTTGAAAAAGAGATCACTCCCTGAAATGGCCTGCTAACAGAATCTGATCATTTCCTCTGCTGCTAAATATAAGTTTCTCCCATGGTTCTGTGCTGTTATTTTTATAGGCTTCAACTGAAACAGATTATTGAACATTATTCTAAACATCTACAGCAGAGTCAATTTTAAAATATTAAAGTTATGTTTCATTTTTTCCCAATTTGATCAGTTCTCTCCTCTCTTATCCTTATCAATGTAAATGTTATTTCCCTCTGAGCTTGGTGTTATCAGGCACTGAAAGTTTTATAAGCCTGTATATGCTAGATTATAAGAATCAATGTCAGAGGTCCTGGTTCTTTCCACTGAGACAGATATGGTACCCACTACTTACAAAACGTTGTAGTGAAAAAACAATCAGACCTGGAAACATGATTGTAACACTATTTTAAAGTGACAGAGTTGATGTTCAAATGATTCCACAAGCACACATATGCTGGAAGTGCAGTTCAGGTTCACGCCTGTCTGGAACAAATAGCCTTTCAAAAACATACAGGGCAGCCATTTTTGTACTCTATTATACCACGAACAGAAAAGCACATGGGAAAATGGTTTCTGCACTGCACTGCACATTTTAGCGCTTTTAACCCTTACTGAATTAAACTTCCTGCTGAAGATCCGCACTAATCCCGTATGACCGGCTTGACTTGCAGAGGGTGACATTTATTGGTGCTAATGCTCCCCGAATTACAGACAACACAACAAGAGCCAACACCAGTGTGAGAACTCCCTGAATTAAACTGCTTTCAGGCGCTCTAGTGTAGTGCCAGGGTGTCATTATGATACCACAACCTTAAAGTACGTGTCTTCTGCTGCTGTCAGGCCCGTAGCAGCTAACCCAGTCTCCCAGCTTCAGTCAGTGTCTTTGTGGGTAGGTTACTGAAGCAAAAATAGAACTATTGTTTTCTTTGGAAAAAGTATTATTTTTACTCAGTTAATTTAAAATATCTTAACTGCTCTGTTACTCAGTGCTCTTCGTAAACTTGTGCAGTGATTAGAAAAACATAAATTTGAACCAATCAGATTCATCTGAGGATGTTTACTTGGCTTTTTACACCTATAACCTGGTAAACCGAACTACAGAATTAAGATTGGGTCAACCTGGCCATAGCACAGCTTTTCTCCAAGTGCTGTTTGCTTGCTTAATAGTAAAAATCCAGATAATTCAAACAGATCAGGAAAGACATGGATAAACTATTCCGTTTTAGCTAATCAGGACCACTATCTGTAAACAGTTGACTTATATCCATATATATTGGCTGATATCCATATTTATTGACTATATATTACTGTGCTGTCTTTTTAGGTATGATATAATATAATATGAATGTCTTGCTTGATTATTGTTTATTTTTGTCTTTGTCCTTTGGCTGTGTGTAACACACTCATAGCAACAATATCCAATGTGCAGTTCTCCAATATCTATCCCGTTAAGGGGCTAGAAGGGCTAGGGTTTTACCACAAATGTGTCTCAGAAATGCAGTGATTTCTGACATGCATCCATATCAGCCCTCTGAACTACATCTTTCACTCTATATCAAACTGAGGACTTGTGATATAAACTGAAAAAAATAAACAAGACAAACAAAAGAGATAAAGCTTAAAAGATCAAGAAAAAATCTAATTCAAAAATTCTGTCCCAGAAGTTTCCATGACCTGCAGAAACATTAACTGCATTTTTCAGACTCTGGGGAATACATACGGTTTTGGGACTGGAGCACCACCTCAAATATTTTTTTGCTAAGACTATAACTCAAAAACTGTTTAATGGACATTTTTGCTGAGGCATTGTATGATGAACTGGAACTACTTAAATTCTGAGACAGATCACCCTAAAACTGAAGCAGCACCACATAGTGATAGCAGCAAAGACCAATTTTTGCACTTTATCGCATTAGAACAATAACTTCAAAAGTATTTTACAGATCTTTTACAAACTTTGATACAAAGTGATAGCAATGTGAAGGACAGGTAAGATACTTGATCCCCACCAGCAAATTTTATTGTCATGGACCCAGAGAATCGAAAGTGCCAACTTTAGTGAGGACTGATAGTTTGATCAGCAAAGGAATGCATCTTATTTTATCCAGACATAACAACACGGTGAGGAAAAACCATGAGATTCTGAAAAGGTTGATTAATTTGATTTAATTCTTGGGTCATTAGGTGATGTCATTTAGGGGACATGATGAGGATGAGACTCTCTGATAGCAAAGGAGATTATAGTTGTGGGTTCCTGCTACAAGGAGGTTCAGGCTTTTGTTGTGTGTTTGTGTTGCAATGTAACGTAACGTACAGCAAAACAGTAATGTAAAGGTGCATAACCTACTCATTAAAATAAAAGGCAAATTCTTAAAAAAAAACTATCTGATATGTAAATAGTAAGTAAATGAGCAGAAAGTGTAGTTTGTGTCTATTAAAAAAATTACAAGAGAATACATTTGGAATGGGAGACATTTTATGCATTATTATAAAGATCAGAGATGTTTGCATATATTGCTTATTACGACATGCAGTATTACGAATTTGTTAACCATAATGCCTAATTTCCACCATAGAACTGGCTGATATTTTGTTCGGACAGAATAAGGCCAAGTTGCGTTAGGAGACCATTTCTACAAAGATTTCAGTGAATACTTTTACTAAATGGTATTCGCTCATTTCACGCCAGTTTCTGGCTTTGCCGTCTTATTTTCTTTAGTCAAGAACACAAATAACCAAGATGATATTAGCAAACTGAAAGGATAAAAATATATAGAGTGTACACATTTTAGGAATTACATGAACTCAGTTTAGCATTTCATGGCAACATTAAACTAAATTGCATGGTTTAATACCTTGTGCCCACCAATAAACAAACAAACAAACAAACAAACTGTCCATGGTGCAGGGCTGTCTGAGGAATACAACACTGTTCTTTCAGATTGTTCCCCTTTCTAATTTCATTAGTATTCACAGTGGCAGTCAAAATGTACAGGACATGAAATGCTTTATTCATTTCTTAAATACTTGAAACTGAAATCACATTATTACATATAAAACACAAGGAGTACTAAACCGGTGAAAGGAGAAATGTTTTTAAATCTTGGATCTCTGCCTTGATGGCAGCTTCACAAAAACGAAACATTCACTTTCTTTTTATCGCCCTTGAAGTATTGCACAGAGAAGAATGGCAAGCCTGCAAGGTATCTCCACATCACCTTTCTGGGTTGGGTACCTCAGCCCGGGTATAGGGGTGATTGCTGGTGCCCTCAGTCCTGGCAGGATACTCAGATTCTGTTTACACATCATACAGGTTTTGGTGTGAATCACTATAATGCCCCTTGCCATTATAATTAATTGCCTTATTAAAGTGTCTTGTACTGAAAAGCTTACAGATTCAGGTAATTGTACCTTGACTTTGATGTTCTGCTTTAAAGACCAAGCTGCATATGATGAGTATCAATGTAAAACACATTCAGTACGTTTGAGGTACAGGACTGATAACTTACCTAATACCAGATAAGTCAAATATGTAATTTCACCTGAAACTGAGCTTTTCTTTATGCATATCTATTTCTTTAATATTAATGTTGTATAATTATTGAATATTTTGAAGATCTGCCTGGTTTTGCTCAAGTGGTTGTGGGATTATAGAATGCAGAATGAAGAAATTCAAGACCTGTGGCATTTGGATAGATAAGTCTAACATTACATATTCTCTCCAATGTATTATTCACGCCAGGCAGCCCGAGGGTCTCAGGCAGGTGGGAGATGCTCACATGACTTAGATGCCAGAGGTCCCTACCATGCTCTTCTTGAGCACAGGGTCACGGGGAACAAAAGGAGACAGAAAAATCACTGTTTGTGATTTATTCTGCAGTATTTATGTAACTCCATCCATAGCCTGATCCAAAACAAATGTTTTCTCCTTTCAATTAATGAATTTTTAAATATTAGGTGTCATAGCAGTGGCCAAACAGTAACCCCACGAACAATTATAATTTATTCATTTGAAATATTTTATTAACGAAAACTAATACCTGCCAAATCTGAAAACCACTGGTTGTTCATGCTTTCAGTTCAACTTGTCTTGAACAATGCTGATAAACATGAGCGATGAGTGACTGTGCTGTGGTATCAGGCAGGTGATATGGAAGATGCAGACAAAGGATGAGACCACATATTTATGTTCTCCCTTGAAATCTGGCACCGCCATTTTTACAATTGCATTTGCCGAACAGCCTCCAAAACTCCTTTTCTGTGCCTCTACCCTATTCTAGCACACCAACACAGTGGGGTAACATTTATATTAAATACAAGGGGGTGTCGCTTTGCATGATGGGAAATACATTGTTGCTGCAGGAGCAAGTTAGCATCCATGGCTGTCCCTGGGTGTTCTGGTACAGTACAATAAGTTAATACCTTCTGATGAAACACACAGAGGAATCATGAAGCACATCTGCCTAGTTATAGATATATGCTACATGCATAATTTATCAGAAAAGGATTTTATTACCTCATTTTATTTGCAAAGCTTGTGAAATATCTTAACTCCGATATGCTCAAATGTGTTCAACAAAAAAAAGTGAAATCTCTATTGATTTTCTTGTACCTGTGTGACTTCAGAGTGGTAATATTACAGGCTTTAACACAAGATTAAATGTGAGAATAACTTAATTAAAGAAAGAAATGTTTTAAATATACAGGCAGGTGTAGGCTGGTTAAGTATGACATTAAGTATACTATCCATAACACAAATAGTGGTATATTGCCAGGCAAGCAGGATGAAAAAGGGAGACAAGATTCATGCTCACTAGCTGATGGATTTTTTAAAGACAACTGCAGTTAATGGATATTGTGCTGTGGTTTAAAAAATGGCCAATGACACTTAATTTATTGCAAGCAATTTAACAGTATCGTCCTCCCTCTCATGGTGACAACATGGATTATCTCGTTTAAGGTTTTACTGTGTTCTTTTCCGGTGGCTACTGGCAGGTGGAAGCTGTTGAGGAAGAGTGGGAGAGCATAGATAAGGAGGAAAAGCGCGAACAGATGCGGACAGGCGGCACATATGCTGTTCAGGCTTATGAGGGCAGTGGGGTTTCTGGGTCTGCGATGGCACATTTGCATGGAGGATATTTTAATCTTCAGTAGTAGCTGCTCTGAATTTTATCTGCAGCTTCTGAGTGATTTTCTTTAGGACTCCATTGGCTAGGCTCAGACTCAAAGCATAGAAAATGTTTCTTGGCTTGGGATTACATGATTTCTTTATAGACTTACCTGAGGAACATGGGAAATTTTTTTAAAAAAGGCCCACAGCCGCAGAGTAGCTGAAAGTATTTGCCCTTTGCTGTTCCTTCTACCAGTGATGTTCTAAACACTTTGCCAGCCATGTTTCATTTGGACTCAGGGGATTCAAGCATGAGTCAACTAGTTGTAAAGGGTTAGGCTGTAAAATGCTCCTGTGAATTCTCCATATAAGGGTGATCTGGATGCATCCTTTGAGATGCTCTACTAGTGTAAGATCAGCAAGCAGTAAGATGTGGTAGCTTGTTGCAGCATTTCCCAACCCAGTCATGGGGACCTGCAGACAGCCCACATTTTTGCTCCCTCCGCACTCTCAGCCAATCAAGAACACCGAAAGCCTGGTATGGATGTGTTGAGAGCTGGGACGAAGCAAAAATGTGGATTGTTGGAGGGTCTCTGAGGAGTAGGAGCTATGGATAGTGCATTATCTTGGGTTATTCACCTGCAAAATCATTACTCGGTATCAAACCACCCTAGAGATGGAGACACCTACTTATATAAAATAACACTATAAGATGTTGAGTTTAAAACATCTCTCCGGCCAATCCAATCTACCATCTCACCTCCACCACGCCATCACTCCTTCCAATCCAATCTACCATCTCACCTCCAGCTCACCATCATAGCTTTTTCCTTCTTGGATTCCTCCAGAAATCATTAATTCATTTCTACCATTTTTTAATATGCCATTGAGGAATTAAAATGTTAACAAACACAAGCAGTTCATAGCCGGGATTAGCTACATATTTTCAAAAAATCTTGAATAGTTTTAGTCACTCTTGACATAGCCGCAGTGATAACGCAACATAAATCAATTTGTTGTTGATTCGAAGAAGTCATCTTTTATACTGAATTCACTATTTCTTTAGATCGAGGCTACTTATAAATGACATTCCAAATTTGTGGACATAAAAATCTAATTTACCAGCAAACACATTCTGTAGATTTTCTCGTCTCCTTTCCATGGTTGATCTTAGGAGTTGGAGCAGTAGCTTTTGAAGAATGTACGGTCAGGGGTAAATAAATCTGCCCCCATACATCAAACCTCACTTACCTGTGGGGAGTGGAAAATGCTTGGAAAATTCTTCGAAATAAAGACTGGCAGACCTTTTACTCCTGAAAGACCTTTCCGTGAAAAACCACATTCTGACACTGAGTGGATAATGCTGGATTTAAAAGTAACTTATCCTCTTAACAACGTATTCCCTTCATGGGCTTGTCTGACTTTCTTCCAGAATTTTTAACGAAGGAGACAAAACTGTCTTTTTTTACTTGCACAGTAATCAAAATAAAAGGCTACAATAAAATAAACACAGTTAGAATTGTGTATTACCCAGCATTCCTTCACAAGTGGGAGGTGGGGGGGGCACTTCCCACAATGAAGGAAGGGTAGTTCCCTGGGGATCTTCATCGTACCGATATTTAATTTCCTAATGGATAAACAGTCCCAGGTCAGTGGTTCTGAAAGAAGGGCTGATCTCCAGGTAGCTATTGTACTGCTAAAGACAAACAGGCTCATCCAGCCAATGAGCTGGACATTGAATTATACCTTTACAATTATTTAATTAGTAGATGCTTTTGTCCAAAGTGAGATACAAGTGAGATTAATTCTATGTTACAAACCTATAACTGTCAGTGAGTCAATTAGGCATAAATATAGCTAAAATAAATTAAAATATTAAGATTTAACAGCAATCTGAGTCATTGCAGAAGTACTGGAGTACTTTTATATCTGCTATAGTGTTTGTGTGTGACCAGCTGCAGTTCATTTCTGTAGATTAGCTAAATTATCACTTATTCTGTCTATAAACATCCCACCCACACATATGATATAAACAACTTTTTGACAACTCGATCATCTTTGTAAAATATTCATTTATGTTTTGAGGAACAAAATCTTAATGTGAAGCTTTGAACTGATATGATACGAAATGAGAGAGAGCAGAGATCCAGATACTCCTGTTCTCATGCTAGCGGGTGAGAAGGTATTGAATTTGACCATTAATAAAGACTTTGTTACTGCTACAGGCAACATTGTGGGTGAAGCCCTTGATTTCAGCCATGTCCTGTGTCCAGGAGGTGTCATGTTGACACCCAGTCAAAACATGATTGTCTGACTTAAAATCAAGCGACTAACTTCGCTTGGACAACTTTGTCTTCTAGTCGGAAGACTGTACCACCCGTCACTCTACTTGACTTTTCAGCACTTAGCTTGGCGATCAAGCATGACCACAAAGCTACTTGCTTTTACAAATATTGCTTTTGTGTTTGCATAGTTATCCTGCCTTACAACAAACAGCCTTGTTATTTGCAACTTTGACATACTTCCTGTATTTATCACAATCCTGTATTGGATAAGCTGTTATGGTGTCCGGATTAGTCCCTTCCCTATCATTTCCCTGCCAGGCCAGTAGGTGTCGCTGGTCACCCCTTTCCTACTGTTTGAATTTCCTGTGATTGTTAATTGACCCACACCTGCTTCTTGTTGCCCCTAGTCTTAAGTGTTTGGTTGATTGTTATACCTGTTCCTTTTTTGCCCTTATTAACTTTGTGTGTATATATGTGCCTGCATGCCCTTGCTTTGTGCCCTGGTTGGTTATTGTGTTTGGTTCATGTGTGTTCTCTGACGTGAATAATCCTTCTGTGATTCTTGTAGGTGTTTCGCTTGTGTTCCCTCTGCTTGCCCTCACTTGCAGATCCAGCTCATATTTCTCCCCATGAAACCTACCTGCCTTTGTTTTGACCCATTGTGGTCCGTTTTGTTTTGTGTTTGAGTTCTGTTCTAATAAAATTCCACGTTTGTCAGTTAGCTGCACTGTGGATTGTTGCTCTGTCACGCCCTGTCGTGACATATGCAGATTGGAATGATAGATGGATGGGTTTTGCTTTTTCTTTTATAAAATGTAAAAGACATTGTTAATCAATGGAATTATTTTATGATTCCTGAAGACTGGAATTTGAGCCAAGCATCTTTAGGAATTACTCTCATGTATTACCTAATCAGAATTATTCAGACCTTCACTTTCATAGTATTGATACGTTTTGAAGATGCTGCAATCAAAATACAAAGCCTTAACACCTTAACCTGTGTGAGGAGGAAGTATTATTCTGTTATTCAATGCCCATGTACTGCAACCAACCTCAGATATATTTCTGAATATGCTTTGACATGACCAAGAACCAAGTATTATGTGACACAGTCCAGGTTACTGGTGTAAAGGCAGAAACTATTTATACTTACTGTGGGGGAAAAAGCACGGTTACCTGACTGAGACGTCAAAGTGCCGTCTCAATGTGACTGAAACTAACCATGTAATTTAACAAGTAATATCCACTTTTTGGAATTTGTCTCTTAACATGTTATTTGCATGTGTTAGAGCCCGAGCATATAGTGTGTCACACAATGAAGTGATTAAGATCCTGTACCAGGTGTGAACAAAAATATAATGAAAATAATAACATATCTGGTTTACAATGAGTCATACAAGCACAGAATGGTGTAATAGCATGGTTTAGTATGATATACACTTAAAAAACACATTATAAAACGCATTATAGTGTTTTAGTACACATTGGAGCAAGCCTGTAGCCATAAATAAATTTCATGTGGCTTCTGGCAGCTGTCCACACATTTCTTGAGCATTATCTCATATTCTATGAACTTCCTTTGCAGGTGAGCTTGAGTGTTTTGATTCTCTGGCTAGTTTCCCAGTTTTGCTCTCATAATCTAATTATTTACTAAATTAATGGACTATTTCTGTGCCTGAATAACATTTCAGTGGCAAGTAAGTGCTGCGCATGTCCATCTCTGTCTCTATCCAGTCCCAGTACATCCTAAAAAGGTCCCGTGAATGTGGCTGGGCCTGGATGTTTGTGGTGAGCTCGGGGGGTGAACCCACATGCTGCCAGTTGATAATTGCATGAAGAAGGTTGCAATTACCTAACTCGTTGTTTTAAAATATGGTCATTCAAGTTACAGGATGTTCCTTTTGCCAAAATAAGTTGTTTTTCCATAGATCTGTTCACCTTTTGTCATGGGACAACGTGTCTATACACGGTACAGTTAATATTAAGGTAGCATCTGGTTTTTATTTTTCTTATTTGGGATGAATGACCGGGAGATTGACTACGGGCGCTAGGCAGGGAACAACCCAGGATGGGCGCCAACCCATCACAGTGGAAGATATTCAAAAAGGAATATTTTCAGAGGCCAGGGAAAAAATATTCCGAACACCACTGTGTACCTCTGTATACAGCATCTTCAAAATTTAATGTCAGTTTAAGTTTTTTTCTGCTTCCCAGTTCAATCTGAGCTAAGAAAGCAGTGTCATATGTATAAGTATAATGGAATTCTTACTTGAATGCCTTCTCCGCAGACTCCAAACAATTAACAACGTTACAATACAAAAAATACCAAGTAGGGCTAGACGATGTGCGGTATTAGTATCGACATTGTTAGTTATGCATATGAACTTCTCACATCGCAGGACCGCAATAGTCAGCTGGGTGGAGATCAGGCTTTTACATATCTTCATACTGTATGGACATTGTACTGCGTTATAAGGTATACTGTTTCAATACAGTTCCGGTATTTAGAAATCCTGGTGATTAAAATTCACCACAACATTTATATTCTGTAATAGGAAACAAAACTTAGCAAGCTTTTTCAAGATTTAGTATATGTTTAAAAATCAGTTTAGTTTACCTCTGCTGCTTTTGCATGAGCTCTGCATGCACTTTCTGAGCCAATCATAATCATTTTCATCCTTGATATTTAAATTTTCAACTTTTGAAGTAAGTTTTTTTGCTTTATGAATATTGCAGTATGAGGTGGCATGATGCCACAGTGGTTGGCACTGTTGTCTCACCTTTGGGGGCAGGGTTTGTGTCTCCACCATGGCTCCATGTGTGTGGGCTTTGCATGTTCTCATCTCTGGGGCTTCCAGGTACTCCAGACCGGGTATTCCGGGGATATTGTCATGACACAAAAGTGACAGACTCAAAGGTAGGCATAAGGAGAATAGAAATGGGCTTTATTAAATCAAAACCAAACAGGGGCTGGGAAACAAACAGGACCATGCAGGTTCAAAATGGGATGATTAGTAGAAGGTAGGGCACAGGTAACAGAAAGGTAGGCATTAATGACTGGACTGGGGCTGACAAGGCAGACAGGTACTTAAATACAAAGACTAATGAGAGACAACAAGCAAGAGGCGTGGCTCCACGTCAGGGAGGAGACAGGAGGGTCAGGCAGACGCGGCAGGCAGGACATTACAGTACCTTCCCCCTCATGCACCCTCTAGGCAGGGCGGACGACCAAAGAAGAGGAACAGGGGGAGCGGACATCAGGGCAGACACAGGCTGAGCAGCTCCTTGAAGTACCATATTTTTCATACTTTCTCAAAGTACTTTCTCAAAGTACATAAAGTACGGTACTTGATGTAGTGGAAAAGCGCCATTCATTCGTCAATACAAAAGAGCCATTTAAGTCCTTGGGTACTATGCTGTCACAGAACCTTTAGTGGGTTGTG
Organism: Gnathonemus echidnorhynchus; assembly: GCA_026776725.1. Classification (NCBI taxonomy): domain Eukaryota; kingdom Metazoa; phylum Chordata; class Actinopteri; order Osteoglossiformes; family Mormyridae; genus Gnathonemus; species Gnathonemus echidnorhynchus. Next base: position 19,151,345 of record JAODJU010000014.1, on the reverse strand, counting down.
AACATTACATTCATCATAACGAAAGCTCATCAGAAGCCATTCTTCCTGCACCATCTGAAGAAATTCCACGTTCCACAGGCAATACTAATCCAGATCTACAGAGCCATCATCAGGTCTATACTGACCTCTGAAGCTGTCTGGTTTGGTGCTGCCTCTGCCCAGACCAAGGACTGCACTGCAGCATACCATCAGATTAAGTGATGAGATCATCGGTTGTAGTCTGCCACCTATCCAAGCCCTAAATGAGTCCAGGATAAGGAGGCGAACAGCAACGATCAATGCCGATCCTTCTCACCAGGCAACCATCTATTACAAAGACTGTCTCATGGCAAACGTTTTCAGACAAGGAAAACCAAATAAACATGCAAAAATGCAGATCAATTAGTCTTGAGTTAATTCCCACAGTATTTACACTGTCTTGAACACTATTTATTAGTATATATTGGGGACCTGCTTCTAATCAGTACTTCTATTTGGTATTTTTTGCATAATCAAATCTATTTTATTATTATTTTTTAAACTCTACTTCTTCTAGTTTTTGTAATTTAAGTTGTTGTCTACTGGCAAAACAAATTCCTAGTACATACAGCTGAACCTGGCCAATAAAGTGAAATTTGATTCTGATTCTGTTATATATACATCGTCATGATCTTTATTTCTGCAATGAACACTTTCTAGTTGTGCCACGACACATCTTCACACCCCCTGGAAAGTTCTGGAAAGCACAGAGCATTGGGTGCCCCCCCCCCCCCCCCCCCCCGTTCACACCTCTGCCAGCTTGCTTTTTATATCTGATGACAGCATGCAGACACCTAATATTAGCAGCTTAATGTACTCTGCATATGAATTTCTTTCTTTTAACCAAATGGTCCAATTTATTTTCCCACTCTGGAAACTGACTACAGCTCTTAAGTTCCATTATATCAATTTTGTAATAGTATCATTGAAGGGAAAAAAAAATATTTTGCATTAGTTAGCATAAAATCCAACTTTGTAGGAGATGTTCTAACATTTCAATGATACCTTTTACCCTGTTCGTTTTTTCTTTGAGACTTTAAAAACAGCCGTCTTTAAGAAGCATTTTTTAATTTTACCACATTCAGCCAAACCCCTTTTTCTCTTAGGATCAAAGTATATAAAGTAACATTCAACCTTTGTCTTTCTGGCAGTGTTAATAATTGCAAATTGATTTATCGTTCCCCTTACAATGCAGAATTACCACAGAGAGTATGTATTTGTCTAACCAAGAATAATGAAATGTAAACCATTATTTATGTTAGTTAAATGACCTTTGCTGAAAGTGCTGCAATAAATCAATGGAAAAAGTCACCTAGGATCAATGACGCCCAATTCCCACTAAAACACACTGAATGGAATGGTATTAAATTTGCTGTCAAATCAGTTGTTTTTCTCACAAATACAGGAGGGGGCATAATTTCTCTTAACATTACTTGATATCATGCCCTGTGCTGCGTTGGGTGTCCCGAAAAAAATCCGAGTGCTAACAGCCAGACAGCTACATTTTTCATACCAGCTTTTGGCATCTTGGGACCTCCCATAAACACTCTGCCAAATCTAATATTTCTTTACACATTCTGTGTGTACATAGCATAAGCAGTAACACACTATTACTCACTGCTATTAACTACAGCACTAACTATTTAGTTAGATTAAAGCTGCTATTTCCCTATTTATACTGCAAATTTAATCCGTGAATAATGTTAGCAGAACAAACACAATTCAGATATACTATAGGGATTTTGTTGAGACAACTATGAAATAAAGTGGGAAATTCTGTAGAAGTCTTGACCTACATTTCCAGCAAGGTTTAAACTTATTTGGACTGATTGACCTTCTTAAAGGCCAGATGTAGATGACGGAACTCCCTGTTTTTGACATTGTTGTCAACTGATATTAAGCAGAGGAAATGTTTCTAGATACAAGTGCTTTAAGTGGTTTTGCCTACAGATGTATCTTTCCACATGGGGTTTACCTTCAGTTGTTGTGCAAAAGGGAATTGTAATCCAATTTCCTTACACAGTACATTTACAGTGCTGTTAATGTAGACTGCCTTTACAAGGCACATAGTCACACAGTAAAATTACAAGTTTGACTCTCCCCCCACCAATTTGGTTTGAACTTTGAACCCCCTGTTATGTCTAACCAGGGGAACCCATCCATTCCCAGGGAGACTTATGTGGGACACCCAATTTATTTCTGGCTACTTTAAATAGAATTTTGTTTTCTTCTGGACTTTATATTAAGGATGTTCTTGCAATTTACAGCGTTGATATACAGGTCCGGCTCCGGTCGCTCTTCCCTGGTACCAATCAATATATCCCCAAGTCCTGGTCGACTGCATTAAAGTGAAGAAAAACCCAGGCTACAAATTTTATATAAGTTTTGGTTTGCTTTTGTTTTTAATGTTCCTTATAAAGTTTGACATGCTGAATAAGTAGATCACATTAGTTATTGTATATCATCAATGCTCATAAAAACTTATATATAGTTTAATTAGCTGTATTTTCATAATGCATTCATGATGCATTCATAGAAGATTCAGTGCACCTTCATAATGCATTCATAGCACATTCATAAGCAATATGTAAGTATACCTTCCTAAGCTTTAATAACAAACATTATATGATTATATGATTATGTTTGTTTTGATCATATATAGAATGTTTGTTATTAATACATACTGCAGCTGTTTACGAATGTTAGGATGTTTAGGTTTTCTTACATGCTACTTATGAATGTTCTATGAATGCATTATGAATGCATTATAAAGGCACTATGGTAATGTGCAGCATTACCAAATATGGACAACATATACAAGAATGCTGCATTAATCTGTCATTACACATTCGTAAAAATTACATGGTGCATAAATAATACAGGGAAAGCAACAACACTTTCACATAAACAGGTGAGTAGAAATGTTTGTTGGATTGTTTTTGTCTTTTATGAGTAGTGCCGTCGCCAGGAACCAAGTTGGTTGGTTCCAGACACAGTCACCCATCATTGCTTCTTCCCACCTTCCCTGATGTCTTTCCTCCACCAACTGTATGTCCTAATGAAGCCATTCTCCCTGTTCCTCACTATCAGCACCAAGATTAGGTTGAAAGAACTTAAGATGCGAGTGCAAGTAATGCAGCTTGGGATTGAAGTCCCACAAAGAAGAACAGGAACAGGGAAGAGCCAGGCTGCTAAGTTCCTGTGGTCTCTTAATTTTTTCCAGACCTGTATACTGTCCACCCCATATAAAGTATTGCATTTATTGGCTCATTTTATATGAGCTTTATATCATAAAATTTTATCTTTCTCTTCATGCAATCACATTTTCAATTGTAACCTTTATTTGCTTACACAATGTAACACTCGTTGTTTCCCTTAATTTTTTATGGTCCTTGTGTAATTCTAAGGTGCTAATTATAATGGTATTTATTTTCACACACCATCTAAATTTTGGTGTATATTTAGGTAAAAAAAATTAGAACTTATTCATTTTGAAATCTGGGTTCTAGTACAGGTAAGGAACATTCTAGATGTTTCTGTAACATTCTGGAATATTCTGCAACATTGGGATACAGAATGTCACCTATTTCTAGGAGCCTGATACAAACCGTGCACTTCACACCTACACTTAATGTTTCCCATTCCTTTGGAAGGTCACTTGACATCATCCTCTGATTCATGATAAACTGTCAGATAAGTTGACGGTCATCTCTGGCATTAGAAAGTAGTTTCTGCCCTTTACCTGGCTGGTTTCTGGTCATTCCCAGTGTCTCCTGCTTCACCTTATTCTTCTGTACTGCTGTCTTAGACATTTTGAACCTAGAAGTAACCTACTGCTCAGCATTGCCTTCTGCCAGCAGAACCAGCATTAAACCAGGATTAAAAAGTACAGATTGGTCTCATTTTTTTTTCCAGAGCTATATATCATTTCTACACCAAGAATCACAGAGAAAAAAGATAATGTACTCAAACAGTGGTCATGTTTTCCAAAGAGAGTATTGATTGTGTAGTTTGATGCATTTGAGTAGAGTTATTTTAGTTTATAAACTTAAGGAAGTTGTATCAAATTTGATTTGTTTGATTTGAAATTTTAAACTGTGGAGCAGAGGGGTAAATCAAGGAAAAATGCGTCTGTCCCAAACATTACGGAGGGCCCTGCACCTGCAAAACCTAGACGTAACAGTTAAAGTCTAATAATTTCATTCCACCGTCAGTTTAAAAAACATGATTTATCCTAGAGGTCCTTAAAACCCCACCAAAATAGTAAATTTTGGTATGAAGATGAGCACGGTAGAGTGATGAATGCCTTCCCACCTGTGTCATTCCCAAGTCAGAGATCAAGCAAGATGGATATTTGAAATGTGTGAATCTGAGACTGTTATTATTCCTGAGAGCCAAGACATAAAGCAATGCAAATCACAGCAGGCGTGCAGATTCTCTGCTCCAAATAGAAGAGCTAAGTTGTGCTCTTCGAAGCCAGACTACTTACTGATAATTATCCCTCACCTCTATCTGATCAGACTGACAAACACCTCCCCATTCAGGAGCAACAGGCAGCTGAATTACATATTCAAATGAGCTCTACAGAGACTTCATTACTGGCTGTTATTTAAGTGATCACTTAATTGTTGTGAGTGGTTAACATCTGCTGGACAAAGTGGCCCAGCTTGTAAGGTAAATCATTAGGTAAGCGGAAGACATTTTTACGAGCTACAAACTAGTGGTATTAAAAATATCCATGACACTGAACATCACTCAATGATGGGACTGTGCAACAATGTACAGGATCCTAGATAAATATATAAGGAGGTTCAAAATCGGCGATGAGCAAACGCTGGACAACAGAGTTTAATCTATGTAATGCAGTGTTCAAAAAGCTTTTTTATGGCACTAAACATAAACTTAACTGGGCAACATGTTAATTGGGAGAGAAGTCCTAATTTGATCATTCCATCTGCATTGATGACACCCAGTTCATAATGACAGATGAAACTTTCAGGTCAAGGTGGGATTTATTGTCATACCATCCATAAACAGGTGTACAGTGGCATGAAATAATGCTCGCCTAGGACCATAGTGCGATATATACTCAGGGACAGAAAAAAAACATTAAGCACCCAGAAGTAAAGGTCCGATTTGGATGTAATTTGGTACATGTGCAGAGTAGCAATGCGTATGTAAATGATTCGATTTGCAAGGAGCTGGCACGTCTAGTCACCAGACACAGAGGATGCCTCGTAGATGCATTAGACGACATTACTAGCACTTGACAGAGTTTGATAGGGTCACATTGTGGGTGTGCATGAGGCTGGGTGGTCGTATCGTGCAATTGCCGGCATGTGGGGCATGCAGATGTCACATTCACTTGATGTTGGAACCAATGGGCACGTGAGGGCACCCACGCACGTCGTGAAGGTTCCGGTCGTCCAAGACAGACCACACCAAAGGAGGATCGTCGTATTGTGCACCAAGCATTACAGAACTCTTTGACATCTGTGCCTGCCATCCAGACACTAGATTTGAAAACTGGTTTGACAAATTCACCGAAAAGATCCTGTGCAAAAGAACGTTTATTAACCGAATCAGAGATCACTACAATTGGGCAGGATCTCAGGCTTGCGCATCTACACACATTTACAAGATAGTTCTGACATTTCTGAGGGGAATTGTGCGTACACTTGGCTTGATAAATCCAAATTAGGCTTGGGCAGTATTTGTTTTTTTCATACAGTCATACCTTTTAGACTTTTCACTTCGGTATATGGTATATGACAGCATTTTAATAATGCAATATGTAAATCATTTAGGCTACTGTAAACCACAGAATCAGAGAGAGCCTAAACAAGCTCATCAGTATGGAAGTAGAGGGAAACAAGGAGACGACTCCTTTCTGAGGAGTTAAGGTTTGGGGTACACTGCACATGCTTCAGCAGTTTACAGTGCATTCATGGCGCATTTTGTTTATGTAGCAATAACTTGTGTATGTGTGTTATTCTTTGACATTTTTTTTGTTAATCTTAAGTGACGCCCTAAACACCGATAACACTGTACACTACAATATAATATATTGTAGTGTATATAATATATATAACCATAATTATTAGATATCACTTCTGATACAGGATTATTTTGCATTGCCTTTGATCCCATGTCTTGGTATTGATTTTAATGCAAGGTTATTTTGTATTAATTGTAATAAATAGTTTTAGAAGCGAACCTAAGTGTGCCTGTTTGTTCCTTCGAGAGCCCTATATCCCCCTCACATCATCTTAAAACAGTGTTATATTACTTTTTATCCAAAATTCCAACATTTTTTTTGTATATCGAAAATACTGGAAAAACACATGTGCAGAACAGTCTTTTTGTGGCATTCTTCACAGATTTTTAAATTTAACACCAGTAATGAAGTAGAACTCTAATCAAATCCACAAAAACATGTCACGTGCCCAAAATATTGGAGAAACAGGAGAGGGCCACGCGGGCACAAGGTGGGGCAAAACAACGGCAGACGGGCAATGGGACAGGAACTGAGCACTATGGCTGGAAACGGGGGACCCTGGAAAGAAGGATGGTGAACGTGGTCTGTGGGTCCTCCAGGGACCCGTCCAGACTGAAGAACCAAAGTCCCAGCGGGACCGGGTGGCGCAGATGGACCCCTGGATGTGCATCATCGAGGGAACAGAGATCCGGACTCAAGGACTCGACCAGCCCCTCCCTTGGGCCCCAGCAGATACCAGTGGCCACCCTGTTTAATGCAAATTTTAAAGCCTTTTTCTGGTCTGTTAAAGATATATTGATTCTGTTTTTTCTTTCTTTTTTACATAGTTTTTTAAATACACTGTAGGCTGTACATATAATTATATAGGGCAGGGGTTTATTTGAGGTCTTGCTGTTCTTTAACCACAGCACGCCTGGGCCAACTGTATTTAAAATGGGATGTTATGTATGAATACTTAGTCATTTTCTGAAATGAAATAATCATTGTGAGGAAAAAAAGACAGATGGCTCTTAAAATGAAAATACATTCATAGCAAATTTAAAATTCATATGTAGCAGAACTCATTTACTTTGGAAATATGTAGTTGCTGCATTAAGAAGTTATTAAGGTCACATTTTCACAACCCTAAAGTACTCTGTTGTTAAATAACTTTTCTGAGTGATAAAAAAACATGAATGGACCCTAAACCACACGAGAAGGTAAGTTAAAGAAGGTAAAAAAATACCACAGTTTTTATTGTGAGCAAACAAACTACTACTTCATGTGTTAATTGACTGTACATTAGCTAGTTATTTTTAAAAAAAATCAAGATATTTCAGTATTCTTGGCTTTGTAGGCAGTGGTGGAAAATTCTGGTCCAGAAAGCACAAAATTTGGACCGAGATTTTGTTTCAATCAACCAATTGAGTATAAAGACTCAAAGTCAAAGAGTTGTCAACTGGTTGGTCTTTTTGGACAACTTTCCACATCTGTTTGTAGTATATGCGTGTAGTATACGCTAGTGTTTGCATTCACTGTACGGTGTCCTTGAGTGTCTAGAAAAGCACCTATAAATAAAATGTATTTATTTATTCATTTACACACTAAAAAACATATATTCATGCATTTGATTTGCAAAGAGATAGTTATAGGTCATTATATATATAATTTAACACTAGAGATTATCTTTTGCGTGAGTGTGCACTGCGATGGGTTGGCGCCCCACCCTGGGTTGTTCCCTGCCTTGCACCCATAGCCTCCAGGATAGGCTCCGGACCCCCCGCAATCCCGAAATAGGACAAGCAGCTACAGAAAATGGATGGATGGTACTTTGACTTTTTAAAATAGTATTTGAAATTTTAACTGGATTTTTACAAGTTTTAAGTGTTTCAGTGTTTAAGTGGTTTTAAATCTGTTCAAAGAAATGTATATTTGAATGTGCCATAGGAACTTAACACCTATGGGCATATCTAACAGTCCCACTGTATATTAATGCACAATAGGAGAAATGTGTTGTATTGAGAAATGTTATTAGAGATATATGTACCTTTTCAGTAATATCCAAAATCTTATAGATACAATTCTCATTTAAAATGTACTGGTTTCCGAAGGAAGCACCAAATGGTGAAGCTACAGACCAACAACAGTGAAGTAAGCCAAGCAGCAGAAGCAGGGCCGCTGATTTGTGTGGCTGGGCCTGGGATAGCTTTACAGTTTTGGGCCCCCTCCATCCCACCCCAAATGGGTGGCACTAACACACACATGCACACAAAAACAATTCACCCAGTCATGTCATTTCAAGCACTGCTGATGCAAAATAATACTGCAAACATAAAACTACTCTCACACATCGTATCAATATCTTTTCAATTCAAATACTGTTACAATACAGTGCATTCTTAATTGGAAACACCAGACAAACACAAATAGATTAAATGCATAATTCTTAATTGAGCAATGACAGTGGATCAAAAACACTATCCAAAAACAGTGTCATAACTATTTATTAATAGAAGCATCCTGGTAGTCAGCAAATGATTAGGCATTGCCAAAAATGCAGGCTACCATCAACTACAACACTTTGGTTTAGTAGACCATTAAGTCCTTCAGTCAAGTAACAGAAATTTATTTACATACATTTAATATAGACCCTATATGAATCAGTTATTTTTTTTGCCCACAAACCTACATCATCTTAATGCTGTTCTGATTCAACCTGCTGCTGTGACTCCTCTTCCTCAATTTGACACTGATGCTCTGCACCTCCTTCTCCTTCATCTGCTGTCTCCACAGTCTCCACTCTATTCTCCTCCATTTCCCTCTCCCCTTGAGTCACTTGTTGTGCCTAAATAGGAACACCGTTGCTTAAAAAATAATCAGCTACCAGTTTGTACATGGCTATAACGTTAACTGATTTTAAATGAGTTGAAATGTAAATGAGGGAAATTAATTTGCATAAAAATAATAATAACACAGTTAACATTCTCCTCTCTGTCTTGCCGTTCATTACACACTGTCACGTCCACAGCGGAAGGAACGACCCGGAATGCAGGCTGGGCTGTGTGGGGAAACCCCTCACGGGGAGCTTTAATGTGGCTGACAGGGCAGCCGGCAGATGAAAACAGGGAATAATGACCGGACAAGGATGCTAGTATACTTGGTTAATCTGGGAAAAACACGAGGCAGCTGTGAATGATGTAGAGGATGGTGGGAACAAGAGGTAAGACTGACACAACATAGGCGTGGCTGATTTGGAGCCACGGCCAAGGGGAAAACATAGGGATCAGACAGGGAGGGTGGGCCGGACGTCACAGTACCCCCCCCCCCCCCCCCCCCCCCCCCCCCCCCCCCCCCCCCCCCCCGCC
>JAODJU010000014.1:19096292-19125308 GCA_026776725.1 Gnathonemus echidnorhynchus | reverse complement strand
CCCCCCGCCACCTCCACAAATACAATCTATATAATCAAAATTTTAATCAAAATACAAGCTAAGTAAAAGGGGAACCCCAGAGCCAAAATTCAGAATTCTGTCATATGAGAGACATGATATCATTCCCAGCTTTAATGCTTTGAAGTTGTCTATTGCAAAATTTATAACAAACTTGCTATTTAATGATCTCTATGTCAGAAATACATATTGGAACCCAAAGCCCAAACACAAACCTATAAAGAATTATCACATACTGTACATTAAAAACCAATTTATTTAGTAATGTTAATAACCCACCATTATTATATATTATATATTAATATAATTTTCTCTTTCATTTGACTCTGGTGGGGGGGGGGATCTGGCTAAATGTTACAGTTTTAACTTTTTGGCGTGGTATGATCTGACAGAACAAACCATTTTTGCATTATAAGGAGGGAGAGTAAACTTGTTAGAACCTCTATGTCAAGGAAAATCAGGAAGATAAAATTAAGATTAAAGATCTTATGAGATTCACACATACTAAAGTTCTAACAAATATGTATCTTTGACAAATTATTCCAGCAGATTATTTAAAGTTTAGAGGCCCCTTTTCAGCTCCCCCTTCACCCAGGACCCAGGATCAACTGACCTGGTTCCCCCCCCCCATCAATGGCCCTCCATCCATCCATACATCCATCCATATCCACCCTTCTACCTGCTTATTCTGTTAGGGGCCTGGGATAAAATTAATTCTACCAAACTGAATATAATAAAATTGTATCAGCTTATGAAAGCTGTTTGGCAGAATCATGTCCAAAATGTCACATGGGTGACGTAAGTAAAACATAACAAGCATACAGCTGTCAAGCGTTTTAGGTACAAATTCTGCTAGAGTAAGCTTATAATGTTGTAATGTTCAGAAACAAGTGCAAGATGATTGTGTTTTTCTGTGTACTTACACCCCCAGCCAGCCCACATAGAATTATTAAAAGCATTATTCCATTGGAAAAGCAGGTATGTGAGTGAGGCAATATAAAAGACTCCATAGAGAAAAAGTAGCTTTATAGTAATATAAAATGTATAGTGAAGTCTAAAAAATGTACAGACAAAGTGAGAAATGAAAGGGTTTCCTCACTAGAGGGTGGTATTCTCCCAGAGTGTCTAAGCAAACACATACATCCCTTATAGGGTATCCCTTGTAGAACCAGAACCACAGCGGTAAACTTCATGATAAACAGCAAGGCTGTCCTCCTCAGCTGCAGTTAACCAGGGTCGTCTGCGATAACCACGCTTATGTTTATCGGCGCCATTTATTTTAGTGACAGTATATTCCTGGGTGACACAGAATGTGGACATTCCCACTAAAGCTTTACTTCTCTGTAAAGTGACAGTATATTCCTGGGTGACACAGAATGTGGACATTCCCACTAAAACTTTACTCCTCTGTAAACTGACAAATGTGATGATTTCTGATCCATCTCTTTGACTAAAGGTGCAGAGTGACAATGCCCCTTATCCAAATGCTATGCTTTCCTTGACTAGAGGGCCAGAAACTGGAATATTATCCTTGGTGTATCCCAGCCTTGTGCCCCGTATACACTGGGATAGACTCTACTGCCCCCTGCAACCATAACCAGGATAAGCATTTACATGATGAATGGATGGATGGATGGATATGTAGGCAATGCATGGAGGTATCTGCTGCATGACCCTCTGTTTTCAGTTTTCAATGAAACACGTATCTGAGGGTTCCAAGATCACGCTCCAAGATCGATCATGGATAGCCGTTAACTATGTATGGACCCCATACTTAATGAGATTTTTGTGTTCATACATATCGTAAAGGATAATTGATAAATTATGCGCAGTAAAAAATTACCAGAATTAAATACAGTAATAATACATTATTATACAGTGTTGTATAGTAGTGTACGCTCTCTTGAATGAAAAGGATTCTGATGTTTCAGCCTAATTCTCAACAAACGACAGAACAATGAAAAAATACCATTTATCAAAGGAAGGAGCAATGAAAATCATCCTTTTTATACATTTTTACTATACAGACACTGCGATAATGTGGCAACGAAGGCAGTCAGCAAGAACACTGGAGGCAGACTGGGTGAGAGTTCTACAGGAAAGTGTGGGTATTGGAACAGAGGGAGATGGGTCAGGAACTGGGTGTACTAGGCAGGAGGATTTCACCAAGTTACAGTCTGTACTTGTTTGTCACACAGTTTGAAACTTATGAACCGTTTACTTCAGGAATTTTTCTTTTTTTTTCGGACCACGGTAAACTGTGGATATCTGAGACGACGGATATGGGACTCCCACTGTGATGTGTTTACTGTGATTTGACTTCACCCTCATATGGATTTTACTTTTAGTTGGGAAGGACTGTTGCCTCTCTTCTGCATCGCTGTGTGGGTTTAATTCCCTTCCCTCCCACACTCCTAAGGCATGCAGTTAGGTGAACTGATGTCTCTGAATTGTAGAATGCGTGCCATGTGCTGAACTGGCATCTCTATCAGGCCGTGCCCCCACCTTGTGCCCACTTCTACCTGGCATCTGCTTCATTTCTGTAACCCTGCACTGCATAAGCAACCCAAAGGTGGGTGGATGGTTTTTTAATTGACCAGACTCAACACTCACACACAAAAATGGGATGAGGAAGTTGGATAAAAAGATAAAAAATAGACATATTAATCTTATCTATGTTCAAGAAGAAGAAAAAAAATGACAGAACCATTTGGCTGTTAATTACATTAATGAGGCACCGGATAACATTGTTTAATCTCCAAATTCATTATTTTCACTTGTAGTGTTACACTGCACAATAGTGCCAGCCAGTTACCTTCAGAATTTGTGCAATCCACCTGCATGCAATCAAAATGTAAAACTATTCAGGGGAGATTTTCCCCTGAAGAATCATTGTGGTAAACGTGATAAAAGCCAATCCGTACACCTGTCAGTATGAGGTCCACCCACAGTTAGAAGAAGACAAGGGGGCTTTCCCAAAATCTCAGCAAGCTGTAGATGAACAGAAATCAAGGAATGCATATTGAAAAAGCACGGAGTATGCTACAGAACACTGTAGTCTTGGAAGACACAGAAAAAAAAACAGCATTTCGAAGAGAAGTTATCAAAAACATAAAGGCAACCCACAAAGATCTAGCATGCTTCATGTCGAGAATGTGAAAAGATGCAAAGAAGTAAAAATAGCTCAGCTCGTACGGTGGAGAAGTGAGGAAAAGAAAGGTAGAATGGCACGTAGGGACTACGAGATGAAAAAACACGATGAGACATATTTAGTTATTTGTCCTTGATGCCAAGCATATGACTGGTAAAACACAGCCGTGACAGAGTAATGGAACAAGGATGCCTTTAATCAACAGGTCTTGGTAGGATAATCAGAATGGATGGGGCATAAGGAGGGCAGGTCCTTGTGCAAAACCTTGAACTGCCGGCAAATGACTGGCGACAGCGATGCATTTTTCAGCAATATGGTGACCCCCAACACAGAGCTAGCATGACCCTTGCAAGGATTTAAAAGAAGTGGAAATCCTTGAATGGGTAAGTCAAAGTATGGACTTGAATCGCAGTGAAAATCTGTGGCGGAAATAGAAGATTGCAGCATTGAACTGTTGTGACAGCCAGGAAGAGAGGGTGAAACACAGACACTCAAGATGTGAAAAGCTGGTTTTACTATACCATAAATGTCTCAAAGCTTTAATAAAAATAAAAAGGGAGCCTACTGGGGAATGTGAAGGAAATAAAGGCTATGATGACATGAACAGTAGCAAATTAAAATGCAGAAATGTATGTTATAGATAGTTTTTGCTCCTTGGAACAGTCATCAAAGGAAAAAAATCAGAAGTCAGCAAGTATATCACAACTGCGATAAAAAGTCTGCAGAAAAGAACTGAAGTTGATCTAAGGAGAAAGACAAGAATTATTCTGAATCTGGTCTTTTCTGTAACTTTCCATGGATGGGAAACCAGACGACAAATAAATGGGATAGGAAGAGTACTAATGCCGTTGGACTTTACTGTAAATAAATGGGACAGGAAGAGTACTAATGCCATTGCACTTTATTAATTGAAAAAAAAAATGAATACCACAGAGTGCAGCAAAATCAAAAAAGTTGATTCTTGAGGATATCAAGTCGGAGCTTTCACTTGAAGAACAAATGAACAGAAAGCTTCAATCTTATTTCATGCATATAATGAAAGACCCAATCAGTTAGATACAACAATAATGACTTGAAAAGTAGAAGATAAAGGAGAAAGAGGACAGCCAGCAACAAAACAGATGGACATAATTAGCATGCCTTAGGAAACTCGAAGGCCTGGACAGGAGAAGACGTTTCCAGGGTAATGCTGGTCACCGGGAGTCAGCATTGACTTGGCAGCACCTAATAGTAAAACAGCCTTGTCACCAATGGGCTATTTTAGTATGTTCATCATATAAATATTCCTGAAGTGTGAAAGGTCACTGACTTCAATGATCAGCTCAAAGCCTCAAAAGACAATGGCTTTCTGTTGTTATTAATCTGATGACATATTCATGCTATATACTATAAGCTGTGCTGCTCCTCGCAAGTCAGGATCCTCTATGGCTCAGACTTACTCCAAAACTACCTATTATTGTAAAGGCTCATGGCTCAGGGGCTTTTAAAACAGGTGAAAAAGTATAGATTCTGGCATGTGCAATCGTGCCATGTTCTGGTTATTTTTAGGCCTGGGATTTAATATTTTTTTTTTTGTTTTGCTCCTGAAGCCAAGCAGACAGGACTGACTCATTTCCATCTCCTGCGTGAGGCTGCAAAGTTCCCCCTACAAACTTATTAATGAATGTGACGGGGATGCGGAAGCCAGCTGTGCTACCAGCGGGGAAGAGATGGAAAATGACAAAAGGTGTAGATGAGAAGAGGAAAGCAGTCGGAGCAGTAGATGGTCGGAGCTCGTCTGTAAAGTCTCGCTTTCAGTTGTAATTTCTTTTACTTTCAGCTTATAAAATGTCAAAAAACATTTTTGTGTGGCTTTATACATACAGCTGGTGTTCTTTATATAATGCCATTTTTAAAACATAATATGCTAATTACAATACTTTTCAGGAAATTATGCACTTGGTAAAATGCACAGCAGAGGAGTGTGAACATGCACATTGTACAGAACCATATTCATCTCAAGAGAAGCGGAGTGTTTGTTAATTAGGGACTATTTCTTAGTAATTTAAGTTTTGCCAAAAACTTTTCCCGTTAATCCTGGGTGATATAGTGGGCTCCAGGGCTGTTAGTGTGATTTGCTCCGTGTGGAGTTTACATTTCCTCTGCATGGTTGGGTGGGTTATAATGCTTGTAAAGCTTTATCCAAGGAGACAGAATGAGGGACATCATGGGTACAGGGGGGTTTGCTTTGAGCAATATACCATAGAAGGCCAGACAGTAAATAATACATTTTAATGTAATTAATGTTGTGTAATTTAGCATAATTAATGTAATCCATTGACCATACTTAACATTCTTGGATAAGAAAGGAGCTTTCCAGTTGTTACAAAGTAAATCAATTACTTTAAAATTTGAAAGCTTTTAAGTCAGTAGCCAGATCATCCGGGAGCCTAAAGTAAGGAAATCTTAATCAACGGCCAGAAAGTAGACTCAGCATATTAGACCAACTGCATTCAGCACATGACAGCAAACTTGTCATAATGTGGAAGATTTCTTCTGGTGAGATGTATGCCTGTGTGCAGGACCAAAGGCCACGTGAGGCATGTCATCCTGCCTACAGTGCAAACCATCCACTGCTTCTCTTTAGCTTGTTAGCTCCTATTCCAAATCCAGGAGCTCTGTCATGCCCTCATAGCAGAAATGCCTACATCGGTCTTACCTTTGTCAGAATGTCACAGACACAGAGTATATTACAGGAATTTATGGATGCGTCTGACTTGATATCCAATTGCACAGACTCCTTTTCAACTGTTCAGTTTTTTGATGTTGTGGTACATGATCTGCAGAACACACCTTGAACACCATCAAGACTTAGGCATGTCCAAATGGAGGACACATGGTAATTGTCCTGACTAATGTCGCCCTTCGGTAGAATATTTCTTAGACCGACGTAACAGACCTGCTTCTGCTCGGTCGGCTTTGTACTTTTGATGGCACATCAGTGGACTGGAGCAGTTGGCTGTCATTTCTGAAGTTTCTCTCCATTGTTGTTGCACTGTTGGTCTGTAGACCCTACTCTCAATATTAGAGATTTGCTTTACCTAAGCATTGCAGTGGCTAGAGTAATTATATCATATTTACTCCGCCCCCCACCCAAAATAAATAAATAAAAAATAACTCGGCTTGTTAGTATTCTACATCTGTAAAGCATTCTTTTCTGCAATTTTATAATATTGCAATTAGGGTGATACAATAGAATGTATGAATGGAATATGAGAAGGTCCTCCTCACCCCAGAATAATTTCAGCAGAAGTAGAGAAACAATATCGCGGTGTCTTTCTGCACCTGCCACACAATTTTCTACATACTGCTGAGGGTTAAACCAATTTATACATAAAGCACCTTCATCAAGCTTTTAGGGGTTTTGCTGTGTGGTGCAAATACCACCCCACCCCCCCGGGAGAAACACAACGCTTGTAGCACTTGTCAGGCCAGCTGTAGATCACTTCAGCTCTGTTGAGTTAGTGACTTAACATGAGGCTCCATCATTGCTTGATCATTTAATTTTCGCAGTTCCCTAGGGCCAGTCTTTCCATTTCAATTTCCACTAATCCTGTCCAAAGCCAATACTTTTTTATGTGCATTTCCTACAAGAACAATTTTGTTCTAGTCCATAACCATCCTGCTAATTCACTGCGAAGAAGTATTATTCCTCTTTTAGGACGGCACAGGATGACACGGTGGCTCCGAGGGCACACTGTTGCCTCACACCTTCAGGGCTGGAAGCACCACCCTGCCGTCTGTGTCTACATGCATTCTCACCATATAGTGGGGGGGGGCTCCCAATAATACAGCTTTCTCCCAGAGCTAAACCCCTTCGCATACATACATTTGACATTCGTGGTTTTGCTTATTTGCTTATTTGCTAGTTGGCTGTGAACAATTACATGGGAATATTTTTGGAGCTTGCTGAAAGGTCTCAAACTCACAGATGACGTGAAAGGCAAAATCGACACTGAAAATAATTGGATCACATAAAATTACATAATATATGAATACTACTAATGCATAATATTGAGTAGTGTAAGTGCATACTAAAAATTTTATATAAAAAGTTTTAGCTAAGGTATGCACATCTGCCAGTGTGTACAGTATTAATTTCATACATACGGGGGCATAACTTCGATGGTTTGTATATTCATAAAAAAAAAGTGTATCTCTACATTTTACATTATTATTCAGGCTAGCAGACTGTTAAGGTTTGAGGTAAGAGCCCAAGTATTACTCGCAAATGTTCATATTCGCAAGGATCTTCCACCCCTAATCCTGACAAAAGAGAAGGGGTTATTTTATATGAAATTAGGCGAGATGACATGTGTCATGACTGGGCATAATCAATGAGAATCCGCAGAGCAACTTAAAGATAACAAGAGGACCTCGATTACAAACTACACTCTGAAAGAAAAAAAGACAGAAAACAAAAGGGACCACAAGGGATCAAAACATGGGCAAGTAGGGAAAACCAAAAGTATCAAATTCAAGGGAAGGCAAAGGAAACACAGGTAAGAACTACAAACACAGCCTGGTAACATACAGAACCTCACACCTACATCAACAGGCAGACAATAAAGGCAAAATCAATAAAGGAAGAGGGCAAGTGCAGGCATATATATCCACAAGTAATGAAGATCACACAAGGAACAGGTGCAGGCCATGACAATAATCAAATACTAGCAACTAGGAGTAACGGGAAACAGGTGAGGGTTATTAACAATCACTATAGACTCAAACACACACCCAGAGTTCCCTGGGTCTCAGCTGCCCGCTTAGCCCATGGAGCAGGTGAACATATTAGGAAGAGAGAAAGGTGCCAAACCAGCATCATCTGCTGACCAAACAGAGAAAAGAATGGATCCTTATAACATGTTTTAATTGCCCATATAGTGTGACTGTTCTTGTACATCCCCCTACAATGGATCAGCTGCGCGGGATAGGCTCCTGGTGATCCCGTACTGAATAAGCAGTTGCAATTTAATGATACTGTTCATATAAATGATTTATTGTGCAGAAATCATTGCAGAGGGTTAAAGATAATTGCCTCAGCTGCTTGGAGTGTAAAAACAAAATAGCCTGGAATATCAGACGTTAAAATGCTAATAATAATACGTAATAAATAGTAACTGTGCATATGATGCAGAATTGTGTTATATTTAAATTTGTACCCTGTAAGAGTTGTATTGCCTTCTTTTACTTACAGAATAAGCAAAACATATGTGCACATAAGCATAAAATAATATATCCTTAATGCATGTCTGATTAGTGTGGTAAGTTGGGATCTTTTCTTATAGAAAATATCTATGGTACAATCATTCTATTCGATCATTAGGTGAATCGTAAATACCATTTCTAAAAATGTACTGTTCTTTTGGCCCAAACTCAGCTTTGTGTCTACTTCAACATTCAAGTTAAGCTATTTCTGGAATATATGTAGGCCATTCATACAATTCATGAACAAAAGCAGAGTGAAAAAAATGAATAGTTAGATAAAGAACTGAATGGATATCATATTCACGCTGTCAGACCTTCAAAGTCAAAGAGTCATAAATTCCTTGGATACTGTCAGCAGGCTTTTGTATCTGGGTTACAGAAGGACATCTATTTTTTTAGTAATCGTGTATAGCAGTGTTTTCCAAATAAATATGTTCATAGCACTGTTTGATTCTTCATTATGGCTGAAATTTTCATTCAGTACTTAAAATACTGACTGTGTTGTGTATTATATTATTGTAATATTGTATCAGTTCACAATATTACTGACATCTCATATGGAGAGAAAAAGAATTCAGTGTATCCTCTTATGAAGTGATTCTTTCTTCCATCCTATCAAATGAAAGAAATCAGTGTCTTGCTGTACAACTGTGACGTACAAATTATATACATGAAACTGTGTTTGGAAAAAGTTACTTGTTAAATGAACTTCAAAAAGATTAAAAAGAATCTGAGGTCAGATTAGGTAAGGTCCTATATTTCATTCTGCCACCACAAAATACTTTATGATTTTTATGTTTCATTTTCTGTAAACAGACAGACTGAAATCTTTTCAGTCACCTACTACTACACCTTTGTATTATGTCTAAAATACTTCTATTCTTACTTTGGCATTCAAATTTTCTCGACCGCCCTGGACACAATGGTATTGGATACTGTGGGTGCTGAAATGCCAGTAACTGCATAACACTTATGTCTTTTCACACCTGAAAAAAGGAAAATCAACAAAGAACCTGAACATATGTCATCAGTAAATCTTCAGGACGTAATGTTCTGATAAGTTGCACCTGCACCTCAGAGCTAAGCCCGATTCTTTTTCCACTTCTACTAAAACCATTCAGAAGTTCTGCCGTGTTGTGTATCCATCCCATTGGAGAATATTCCATTCCAAGCTACATAATTACAGGCATGTAGTACATCGGTCAAAAGGTGAAAGTGGCGGGGTGGAGGTTATGGGGTTCGGGAGTCAAATGGAAGGGCTGAAGTAATAGATGGAGTGTTCTGACTGAGCTCTGTTAGATTGCCGACCATTATTAGTTTTTTCAGGTGTAGACCACTGGGTGGTGGGGGGGGGGGGAATTTTTGTTCCCTTTTAGAGTGATAGAGATGGAACAGAAGGAACACTCAGAACATGGAAGCTGGAATGGCAATACAGAAAGTGAGGAGAGCTGTGAATCACCAGCTGACTGTGGGTTATTCCTAGCTGACACTGTGCTGCTTTAGCCTTGGACTGCTTAGTTTGTGTTGTTCAATTTATTTGGTTGCCTCCAGAGCTTTACTGTCAGCCCAAGCCTGCCTGTGTCACGTCCAGCACCGTAAAGTGCCCTGAAACTTCATGTGTATGATCCTCCTGGTTGCCAGTCCATGATAATACATTCTCCAACATTCCAGTGAAACCAGTATTGCCATGGAGGGCACCTTGGCAGGTCATGCCTTCTCCAAGAACTCTTGGAACACTTGGAATACCCTGGGTATCGTGTCACTAATACGTATCTGTATATAACTTCCCACAAAAATGATTCAGCCACTATCCCCTAACCCCAGAGCACTGAATGTAAAAGCAGTAAAGTGCAAGGCCTCTGAGATCAGCCTTTACGTAACTGTTTCAACAGGCTCTCTTCTGGGCTATTATCTGCAGTTATTTCCGCTCTGAACACCTCGCACATTTATTCTGTGTCAGAAATAAGTGGACAGAGCGACTCTGTAAAAGCATCCGTGATGTGCCCCCAATACAAGGGAATCTCTGTAAAGCATTATTTTTCCTGTTTTTGTTATTATAAGATGCAAGAAAAATAAATATGCTTGTCAAAAAAGTTACATCAAAAAAAGAACAATTTGAAAATATATAAAAGCTATCTGTGTGTGATTTATTTTTCTATAATTTGCGGTATACTGTAGTCTACTGTACTCTTAAATTTCCTTCAAGGTTGTCAGTTGAGCTCCTACCTTTGGTGTTTTATATTATTCCTGCTTGTGTTGGTTTCCTCTCATAGTACCGATACCTGCAGTCCGGGTGGATCAGGACTCTAAATTGACGTGTGAAGTCGGCCCCCCATTTGCATCTCATTTGAACCAAACCCACCTCAATAATTTGTGCTGTGTTTGTACCATTTTATACCTTTTAAATGTTTATTTGTGCTGCTTTAGTTTGAGATATAAATGGTTGTTTATGTGGCGACATCACCATCGTGGAGTTGGAACCCCATTTGTATCTGATTTGTCTCAGTCGCTTTGTTAACATGTTTGAACCATTATTATCATTCTGTTTCTTCTTTTGATTCTTCCAATTATTAGTAGTATTATTTTTGTTCTTGTTCTTGCGAATATCTGGCTCGTTCTACAACTTTGTCATGAAGGCTTCAAACATTCCACCTTTTGTTTGCATGAAAAACATGAGCATGAGCACTATGCAGTGAACATGTCATGGCATAAACCACGAAGCAGAACTCAGAAATAATAACACCATGTATTTAAACGGCACGAACATGACACAAACAATTGAAATTGGTTTGGTCCAAATCAGACGCGAATGGGGGTGTGAACTCCACAATGGTGATGTCACCATTTGAACAAACATAGACAATATTTCAGAAACGAAAGCAGCACAAAATGAAAATTTTGATGGCAGAAACCAGCGCGATAATTCAGACCGGTTTGGTTAATGTGGGGGGCCAACTTCATACAAGGATGTCACTGTCTGCAGTTGTGTGTACGCCCTCAGATGAATTGATTCTCCTGGTTTACTGTGACTTACTGCAACTTATTGTCACGTCCATCCATCTTTGAGTCATATATGCAGTACTGCGTCACTGGGAGCCTTTTCCAGGCAACGCAGGTACAATGCAGGGGAACACCCTGGGTGGGATGCCAGTTGGTCTAACTGCATGGTTATGACTGTGGGTAGAAAACACCACTGGAAATCCGTGTAAGATGGCAGGAGCAAGCAAAGCTTCACAAACAGACCCAGTGGTATGACAGCAACAGTACACTGGATAGGAAATCATGGAAAATCAATTGAGGGAAAAGGTGTGACTAGTTAAGAATAAGGCATAGCTTTTCCTGAAAATCATCACTGTTCCTGTTTTAATCCCACCAGATCTGGTGCCTGTTTCCTTACAGCCTTGCAGTGCATGACACTTCACAAGCAAGAATAGTTAGCTGGTATCATTAAACAGCAAAGCACATGTGTTGTTGTAATCTCAAGTGGAAGACACTGTTTCATACATTATTCTCTACAATGTATGTATATAACACATTCCCAAAAAGAAAAACAGGAGTTTGCGTCACAGTAGCATACTAATTCTGATAAATCAGCTATAAAAATGTGCAGTGTTAGCAAAAAAAAAGTATGTGCATGAGAGCAGATGCCTGAAGCACATCTCTTGTAAGTGGAACAGGGTGGCACCTGCTGTAGATAGCTGCTGTCAGGCATGGAATGCAAAAAGTCTCCCTTTTAAGTTATGTTATGTATACAGCTATGTTATGTAGTGAATATTAGAAAATGTTGTCGTATTCTAATGTTTAAGCTTACTGATATATTTTGTACTTCAAGGGACATTGATTTCACAGATTTTAATTAGTGGAAAAAAATATATTGCGTGGCTGAAACTTCGGAAAATGCCAATAGATGGTATATAGGTGCTGGGATTCTTCAAACTCTTCTGAAAACTCCTCCATCAGTGGCTAGTAAAATATCTCTTGTTATATGTCATGGCCCAGACAAAAGCTGTTACACTTGAACTCGTAACTCAGAAATTCAGAGTTCCAAGTTGGAAATTTCAGCTGGAACGCCCCCTGAAGTTAGAATTCCGACTCATGACCTCGGAGGAGTCTCTGCAACCCGACCTCAGAATTCTATATGGCTGCATCCTCTGTCAACAGAAGTTATAGCTGTACGTTTTTACTGGATGGATGGTTCCAAGATGAAGTGAACCAGAAGGAAATCTCAAGTGCAGAGGATTGAAGAACCAGGAATCAAGGAACCTAAAAAGGGGCAAGTTCACAAAAACCAGGATGCACATAGAAATCCCCCAAAGAGAAAATGAATGAAAGAAACGCTGTGACATCATTTTGCGTATACAGGTTCTGGTGTAGGTGACATCGGTATAGTAGGTATGATGGGATAGCCCATCATATACCAATCCGTGCCATCCTACAAGCCCTTTGAAAATATTGACAGATTAGCATTAAGGTGAGCCAAACTGGATTGATAGGACTAAAATACACGAGATATATCAAAGGAAAAGGGGAGGTCAAGCCATGGCTGTCAGGCTTCACGGAGCGGGCGAGCGGGTAAGCAGGCGAGAGAAGCCGAACTGGCTGAAAACGGGGTTTAATTCAAACGAAAAGCAGACATCCACGAACACACCAAAACAATACAATGCTGGATCTGGGAAACAGGGGGAGACGCGGACTGATATACACAAGACTAGTCAAAAGAAAAAGGACACAGGTGATCACGATCAGGAATTAACACGAGGGGGCGTGGCACACATGAGGATTGTACAAAGCCGGGCGTGACAATGGCACATTAACGTAACCAAGGGATTCTCTTGCAGGCTGGTAGAGCTTTAGCAGGGCGCCCAGGGAAGGTTTACTTTTGAGCAATATGGAGGAAAGTCAGGCAAATTCATCCACCAGGGTCACAAATTGTTGTCTAAGGACAAAAACATTCCAGGATTGAACAGCAAGTACTGCCAGTCAAGTGGGCTCTTCAATCCCCACAATATTGTCACTTAGGTCAGAATTATCATTTGATTACAGATCATGCACCTCTACAGTGGAGGGTGAGATAAAGGCTCCAGCTTCTATTGTCTATCTCTATTTTTTGTCAGTTTTTCCCACATGGGGCAGCCAGTTACAATGGAACAATGGTGTCCCGTTCAGTCATGGTCTTAGACTGTTTGTTTCTGCATTAGCTCCAGAGTCACTGCAAGTACTCTAATAACACACTACAAACCGCCAAATACTGTCTGAGAATTGCTAGAAAGGACCTACAATTATATTTGCCAGTCATTACTTCATCAGCAGTGGACAACTCTGTCTACCACTCCATAAATACAATCAAACCCCCATTTGCTTCATTCACCAAAGTAAATGTAAGGCACTCTCCTTCTTGAGGTGATCTGTCTTTGCAGAATAAAAACATCACCATTTGTTATGTGACCACTGACTCCCAGAGCTCATCAGGCTATTAGAACAGGGAAATGATCAGAGGCTTTTCCACTTTCCGCATATTTTAAACAATAATTGAAAGTCCTGGATCATCTATTTTTAAAGGCTGCGTACCTTTGAACACAACATGAGCTTGAAACAGAATCGCCGAATTAGATGTTCACTGAAAGCAGAGAAATTCATTCACATATGCAGAAGGAAAATAAATGTAAAACCACTGTCTGTTAAACAGCGGCAGGAGAAATCAGAAACAATTACTGCACTTTCTACTTACTGATATTTTGTGGGTATATATGATGACAAATGGAAAACAACTGACAGTAGGTACTAGGGATGGGCAATGCCAGTGATTATCTTTTCAATTTGATGCCAAGCGATGCCAAGGTTGCTATCCTGATGCCAATATGTGTTTTTTTCGGTGCATTAAATCTATCAGATTTCTGTTACATTAATACTTAAATGTATTTTATATAGTAGCTTAACACTGAAGCTTATAGCCCATATATAGGCTTCCATGCAATATTATGTAGACCGTCTCATCATGGTAGCACCCAAAAAACTGAATCGTGCAACTTCCCACACTAATAGATGGTAAAGTAATCAGTGCAGTGTACTGAGGTAGGTAGAATATGCTTCACTTTTCTCTACACACCACTTTGTATGACTGACTGACTCACATGAGACCACAGTTCCCAGTGTGAGGCGGAGAGAACGTGGGGGAAGAGAAGTATCTCCTATCTTAACGCTGACATATTCCAGTAGGGTCCTGCTCCCTATAATTATATAAATATCTAATTACCAGGTGAAAAGTCGATACTTTAACAATAGAATCAATTCTCAAAATGAAATATTCAGATTGAGAGAATCAATATTTCATTGTTGATCTATGCATCCTTAGTAGGTACATTGATTGTATATTCTGATCAGCCAAAGGTCTTTTTTTTAGTTTAGTAATTTCCATTGTAGCTTAAGTTCCTAGATTGCATCTGTAGATTATAAAATGCTATATTAACATATTATTGTAATATGGGTGCTGAAAACAGCTTTTTAGGTTATTAAATGATGTACCAGTTGGGAAGCAGATAATCATCCCCCATATGTGCTCAGTCATTGTCTCACTTCACACCTGAATCCATCACTGGGTCCTTAATTGTTCTGATGGCCAGGAAGTATAACATTGATATTCCTTTGTGGGGAGTGGGTGTCTCAGCCCCTGTGTCGGACTGCAGGTGGACAAGCCAAAGCAGGGTTTATGTCATTTTTGTCCCTCGTCTACAACTGTCAGATTATCGGCTGTCTGAATTGTCAGAGTGCATGCATAGCTTCCTTACTCACCGGTTTATTCACTTATTCATTATTTAAACCATAACTTTAAAGATGTTCATATTTTTAATAACTTAGTAGGTAAGGAGACTTCCCCTAAAATAGATTTTGAGACCAAACCAACGGTAAGTTTGAGAAAGCGAGGTTACAAAGTGATGGCCCATGTGGAGGTACTGTTTTCACAAAGCCTACACATGTGCAGGTAACCTTGTGGCCTACTGATTGGTTTATTTATGGTATTCTGTCTGGCTACCCTGACGCCAGAGGCAGTGCAATGATTATTTTTAGGGGACTGCACTGTGGGTCTGTTTGAAACATTAAGGGAGGATTAAGATATCATTTCCTGGAAATTGAAACAGGGCCACAATATGCACATGAAACACATGAAAGGACAGTCACAGACACCGATCTGGTGAACCTGATTAGATTGAGACAAGTCACGCCAAGTTGGGCTTTCAATAGAGATTTCTTTGGAGAGGGGAGGAGAGTGTGTAGAGAGGCAAGAGATGGCAGAAGCTGGGCGTTTTGGGATGAGTAGGGGTTAGATGGGGGAGGGTTGATGGATAACAATGTATTTCTGGGGAACATATTGTTGTTTTCCCAGCGGCATCTAATTTACTCTCTGTTACAACAACATCAATTTTAAATATCAACAATACCATATTACTTCTATAGATCAACTTGCAATTTGCTTATTTAGCAAACACTTCTATCCAAAACAACATACACCAACAAGTCAGAACATGACGACTAATCCAACATGAAGCAAATAATTTTGTTGGAGTGTTGGGCAGTGTTGGGTGATGTGAATGAAGGGTATCCCATGCTGTACCAACCAACAGATGGCCTACTGTGGCACAAATCGTAGATAATTATAATTATGGTCACGGGAGTAATATGTCATGAGGATTAAAAGACCAGAGAACCAGAGACACAGAACATAGATACAAAACTGGTTGCAGGAAGTGAAAACCAGGAACAAAACACATGGATTAGAAAGGATCAAATACCTTAATACATGAACACAAGTAACATAATTAACATGATGTTTTAGAAAAAACTCAGAAATGTCCAAAGTGGAACTCATGATAGTACGGGATGCATGGTTAGCAGTCACAGGCTCAGCCCATCCTGCCCCATCCTGTGACCCCAAGGAACAAGGGAAATAGTGGTGACTAAGACTGGGGTAAACCTAGAGGAAAACAGGGAACAAAATAGGATGACCAGCGCCACTCGCTGGCCAAACGGGGAAATGACAGACAGAATGAGACAAGCAGGGCCTGTCTTCTGTAGTCACCCTTCTCTTTGTTGCCACAAAGTGGTATTGCATCAGTTTTGGTGCAATTTGTCAAAATTTTAATATTTACAGATATTCACCCATACAATGAGACTGCAAAGTTTGGAAAAGGTCTGGAAAATATATATTTTTTTGACTTATCAAGCTGAAAAGATCAAATGGCTGAGGCTGCTTTTCTCTTTGCTGTCACTATGTAGCACGGCTTGATCGAGTCCAATGGTAAATGTACAAACGATATTGACAGTTGGTTATGACAGTATTACTAAATTTAGTAAAAAGCAGAGAGACACAAATCAACAGTGATATCATTTTATAGAAACAATGAACCCTTAATTTTAAAAAGGACAATGTTTAAAGTGAATAAAATCCAAACTCACTGGCATACACAGGAGAGTATTGACAGGGTACATACAGTGGATTTTCGAAGGACATTATTGATGTCTCCTTTAGTTCAGGTAGTGTAAGCAACATGTCAAGGTCATCTTCTGAAGGGCTGTTGTTTGGTTTGATCTCATTCACAGAAAGAAGACATCTTCTGTTCTTCCTGAAATCATTCTCTTTGTCAGACACTATATGAGGACTGCGGCTGCTATCTTGGCTCTTAACAAAGGCTCATGCAGTGCTCTCATGTTCCTGGCTGTTTTAGTATCGTATTTTTTTGTCCTGGTAAAGGTAGAGGAAATTGCACTATGATACAATATTTACACGAAGTACAACAACATGTTGGTTGTAGGGTCATGGAAACAGACAGTAGGCGAGTGGTCTCTCGCAAAGAGGATCCTACACTACCCTTACAGAGAATTTTAGAAAGACTGAGTAAACCTAGTAGATGCCATTGTATGATTCACTCAACTTCTTGGCTGTTCTGTCAGGTTGTGGACAGTCACGATTGCTGGTTATGCAGGGAAGACTCCCTTTACAGGCAAAATGTCACTCGAGACTCTCACTCAAACTCCATATGTAGCAAAATGACTTTTTTTGGGAGGGAGTCCAGTTCAAAGCATCTAGAATAAGAACTGATTATTGCCTGAGGCATAGTGTGAAAAGATATTTTCTTCATGTACTGACAAAGTGGGCCAAAACACTGTCTTTACGAAGTCGTGTAAAGCAGCTGACCAAAAGATGCCCACTGTAAGTTTGTTGTATCAGTCTCAATCTTAGACTGTTAGGGACTACAATGTTGTCATCTTTCAATATGTGTTCGAGTAGAAACGTTACAGTGACATTTTGATTCTTTTCGTCAGGCGGTGGGATTGGTTCTCCGGTAATTAGCAGCTGCTATTTAGGCAGAGAGAAGCCGATGGGATTGATGGCTTGTTTGTCTGTCTTCCACTTTCGCTCCTGTTGGCGTGGCCTTCGTTTAGTCGGGTAGGTCGTTCTTTTAACTAGGGTTTCTTATTTTCTTTACTGCTGGTCTTATTTTTTGTGTAGTTTTCCAGCCATCAGTTTTGTTGCTTTCATCGCTACCTACGTGGCTTGTGCTATTGTAATGTCACTTGTTTGTGTGTATTTATTTACATTGGTTTTGTGTTTTGTAGAATGGATTTATGACTTTGCCTTCCTCCATTATCCCGGTGGCGTGTACTGGTTCCCCCTGCTAATTCAGCGAGGCTCCGTGACTTGGTCATCGCTAAATCCGGTATAAATTATACTGTCATGTTTTCCTACACTTTGTAGATTTTCTTCACTGGAATTCACAGAGGGTCATGACATTCATGTTTAAGCTGAAAGTCTTCATCTGTCTCACAGCCCATGTATGCAGGTGAAATGTGTACTGTGTACTGTGAACTATGTACTGTGTGCTGTGAGCTGTGTACTGTGAACTGTGTACTCTGAAATGTGTACTGTGTACTGTGAAATGTGTGCTACGAGCTGTGTACCACATTTGTTGGCAAATTTCACACCACAATTCTGTAGGGGGAGAAACACAGGTGACAGGAGCATCATCTTGGACACATAAACATAATGCAGCACAGGGTTTTTGCTTCCTTAAGAGACTCAAAGGTACTTGTACTTTATGACAATGTTAAGGCTCACGATGACTCTCAGGGCTGTTGTCCTGCTTTTGTCATCAGCGATTGTCATGGGTGATAAACAGTGTATAACAAAACTGAGTAAACCCCTGGTCTGTATCACTAAAGTATTAAGCATTGACAAATCCTGTCCATTTAATGATTTTTATTTCGTTTGTTGCCAAAGGGATTACTGTCAGTAAAATTTCTTGATCGGGGGAGGGAGGGTATCAGATTTAAGAAGTTTAACCACTCCCTCTTTTCCATGACCCTAGGCTATAGCCCATCACAGCCTGTACCTTACTCCCCCCCCCGAGGCTAAGGTCAGTCTTTTTTACAAATGCTAATTTAATTGTGTTCTCTCCATGTCTGTTCAAAATGTATCTACCGCTCTGGCAGGATAGTATCAAAGACAGGGGAGATGTAAGTTAATCTCCTTGCCGTTTTCTTCTTGTTAGGCTACTTTGTGGTGGTTCTCTTGGCAGTGAAACAACCATTACCAATAAACTTCAGTGTGAAAAGAAAGTTGGGTGGCATTAAATCGCAATATAGGAATACCATTATAGGTATGATCATTCCTGCACCTACAAATGCCCTCTGTCCTACAGTTTCTGCACTCATGCAACCCCATATTTGCACTCTTCCACCTTAATGTTTTATGGTTGGCGCAATGCAGTCACACTAAACATGCTGGACCCCATCTGATGCAAACAAATTTATTTTGGTTTCATCTGACCAAAGAATGTGCTGACAAAATTTAACTTCATGTAATGTCCTTCGCACTCCCTGAGCAGTCACTGAAACACTAATTTCCTCAGATAATCCCAGTGCCAAGTTAGAAGCACTCGCCCATTTGTCTTTCAATGCAAGGCTGCATAAAGAGCAAATTGTGCATGGCATCATTTTTCGAGGACGGTCACTGCATCTTCTGTTGTTGGTAGTATGACTCTTCTATGCCTCCTAACCTCTGCTGGATCTGTGTTTCAGCTAACGTTCAGTAGCCTTCTGATGCCCTTGTACCCTCTCCCATCTCTGTGAAATCTTTCAGTCTGGTTTCTTAATTGGCCAGTCACTGGTTCTTAATTGCCATATGGAGCCATGATGCATTGGGGACCACTGTTCGTTTGTAGCAAATTCAAGCACTGAGGGATATAAGCTGTTCACAGGTTACTTTATATCTTTGTGAGTACTTTTGGTGCAGTAGTCACAGGACTGTACTGAGTTTGTACTTTGGGGCCCTGATTCTCAATGTGGTCTGTTTTTAAACAGATATAACCTGAAATACTCTACACTTCAACTTAAAATTAATACATTTTTTGGGAGTTGTTTGTAGTATATTCAGATGGAACAATGAGATTCTCTGAAACTGTTGGACACTCCACAGTAATTGGACAAGATTTAATTTAATTTTTATTCTGAAAGAAAATTTGCTAATCCAATCTGTGCGTGTAGAATGATTGGGCTCTAACATAAAGTTATAGAATGAGTAATTGAGAAAAGAGCAATAAACAAGACTTTTTGAAATCAAAAATAATGATTACGATGTAACTTGTCAAAGAGAAATGAAAGTTTGCAATGAGGTGAGATTCTCAAAGGTTTTAACATTGTGAATGTTTACGTTGCATAGGTGAGAACAAGCAAGGAGCAGAATAGCCTGTTTATTACTAATTAAGGAGAGAGTTCTGTGAATCTGTGCTCCGTGATGACATGCCAGGCCTCTTTGGAACTTAGCTGCCTCATGAAAACTCACATATCAAAATGCTGATTGCCTTTCTAGCTGATATATATTGCTAATTGACATTCAACATATTATGATTCACTTCCATATATAACTGTGATCTAGTACTTGCAATTCGATGCCCATTTTCATGCAGTGTTCCCACTATTTTATCAATCTTCTTTGTCTAACTAGATATACAATTAGACATGAGGCATAATAGAGCAGTCGATAGCCAGAAACATAAAGAATTTCTTTCACAACCACCCAACTGTCTTTGTATCAAGTTTTATATCACCATTTTCTAGAGTTGAAAATGAATCTAATTTTATTCTTTTCAATTTCTGATTGATTGAAGTCACCCTTTGTCTCCTCTGTCCACTGGAAATGAATTAATCCAGAAATGTGATCACCCACTAGTCAACAGTAATGGGAATTCAGTTGCAGGGGAGGCCTGGTTTAATGACGGGTGCAACCCTGGGGAGTGCCCATGGAGTCATAGAGGCACAGAAGATATGTAGTTTTTAATAATACTCTCTTAATCCCTGTGGGGAAATTGTCTTTACACTTCCCTCAACTTGATCTGTGTAGAGTAAGCTGTCCACAAAGGGCAACCACCTGTAGTGGCGCCCAGGGAGCTGGGGGTTAAGGGCCTTGCTCAAGGACCCGCAGACGTGCTGAGGCTGGGTTTGAACCGACAACCTTCTGATTACAGGCACACAGGCTTAACTCACTGAGCCACACGCTAATAAACGAATAAACTTCTATCTTTCATATGCAATTTCGACTTGGATTCAGGGCATTGTAAATAAGGCTTAAGATCTTCCTGAAGGTAGGTTGTATATGGATTAATCAAGGCTTAGCTGAAAGGACAGTACTTGATGCAGAAGGCTTTTCTGCCAAATTATATTTACATATCAATTCTGACTGACAAAAAAACACTTCAGAGTCTGTCCTAATCTGACTTGCTTACACATGCTGATAGTGTTATTTATATAAAATGCAATAGCTTTTATTTTACATATGTTATTGTGAGGAGATGAATGGAATAATCTTTTTAAAACCTTTTTACTTTGTGGGAATGTATTTTCAGAAAGATGTAAGCCATCACTATTGTTCTCAACTGTAATTCCCTGGAGTTTTTGCATCTGCTGATACTGTAATTATGCTGATTTAGCAAGTGATTTAAAGGTGTCTCAGAAACATTGCAGCTATTTGCCTGTCAGGTTTTGTGAGTGTTTGACAACATTATATTTAAGAGACGTAAAGTGAGGTCTCCACTACAGCAAGTAACATAACCCATATGATAGCTCATCTAAAACTGGTTCACTTTGCTATGAATTGTTGGTAACACTTTACATTAACTGCACACTTAAATTAGGCTCTTCAAAAGTTTATTATTTTCATAAAAAATTTTGTGATAAAATAAGTTTGGATGAGTTAAATTGAATAGAGGATATCAGTTATACTCCAGCTTGGAACAAGATTTTCAATTCATGTTAAGCTTAAAATTAGTGCATGGTGAACTAAAATTTAGGCTACAGTTTTTGCAAGGTATATAGGAGCAGATTATAATGTATGCGTCCCTTATAAGGTTGCTGAAAGTGACTCCACCGTAGTCTGAGTGATGCGTACAGCGTCGTGCTGCTAACATTTTCCAATATGCACCATATGCTGGAAGTTTTTTTCACCAGTTCATATTCAAACTAACAGAAATACAGTGCAGAGACAGGAAGCCATATATAACTTAGAGTAGAATAAATACATAAATTAACACTGAATAAAAAGCAATGCCACACAGAATCATTTCAGTAAAGACATCAATACATATAAATGTAAACTGAGTGTCTGACCTGCGTTGGTTGATTGTTTTGAATTGCAAAAATATTCATTTTCTCGGATCATGGTCTATGAAACAAGTTTCATAATACTAAAATTACAGAAGTCCATACTTCATAATGGCTTCTGTTTTTTGTATGGTACGGAGTGTTGCAGAAAGTTAATAGTTGTCAGACAGCAATTTTTTTAAATTATGGACATTCCTGAGAGAACCCAAACCAGAGATCCTAGCTGATGTTAACCCCGTCAGTCCAAAGTCCAGGTCTTACACCAGTAATGTTCTCCGAAATGCATTAGACCTGTTCCATCAGATAAATCCGTAACTCAAAATCCCACAGTCCTGCATGTACAGAATGGAAGCATGAATTTTCCCAGCTCACTTTAAACACTTTTTATTGAGTTCCACAACCTAAAGTCAAAAATACGGTACCCTAAACTGGGTGGTATACCCACAATGCTAATTTCCTGTTCCTGAGGCCTTACTATTGGATAGTACACAACAACAGTTGGCTAACCAATGGAACTTGTATCTGCTGACTATATGGACAAGTCCAGAGCACTGGGGAAGCCAGGAACCTAAATCAGTTTGACACAACAGCTGTGGAAATCCGACTGATCAAGACCATGGACCTGCAAACAACGCACTGGCACACTGTAAGGCAAAGACAGAGACGGAATGGCAGAAAACCCAATTTGAAAACCTGAGACAAAACACTGAAAGATTAGATCCAGTCCTGCCTTCAACTTAGAGCAGGGGTGGGCAATCTAATCCTGAAAGGGCCAGTGTGTATGCGGGTTTTTGGGATAACCTTCAGGTCAACTGTTCAAACCCAGATGTGAGGACTCTTCAGCCAATCAGTCCTCTAATTAGTAATCTGATTAGGGGGTTGCAGTGAAAACCTGCATACACAGCAGCCCTTACTGGATAAGACTGCCCACCCCTGACTGTGAAGGCAGCTACATCCTGTTCAGAGGTCACCCAGACCCTGTTCAATTCCGCAATCAAAAGGCTGTGCGATTCTGACAAAATCCTAAATAAGACCATTACAATGTGGTGAACTAGGTGTCATTGATAGTAATTGATCCTTGTTATTGATCCACATGGGGAAATTATCTTTACGGCTCTCCCAACTTGCTCTCTATAGCCAGACCATAGCAACACCCAGGGAGTTGGGGGTTAAGAGCCTTGCTCAAGGACCCAGAGGTGTGTTGAGGCTGGGTTCGAACCGGTGCCCTTCCGATCACAGGCACAGCAGGCTGAGTCACAGCAGGCTGACTGATTAGCAAAAGTAAGTACTTTCTTCAGTACATGGATGTCATGGTGTCACAATATTTTACTGTATAAGAAGGATGGGAATTATTTGGCTTTCATAACATAAATTGGATTTTATGAATACAATCATTTACCTCAGGGGCTTTGTAACAATCCAGGCAGATTCATTAGAATGATGACTATTTGGTGATAAATTTTCTCAGCTTGTTGTGCTATCTAGATGATATATTGCTGATACCTAGAGAACAGCAAATATTGAAACATTTGGAGATGTGCAAATAAGCTTGTGCCCTAAAAAGCTTTGTTTGAGAAAATCAGACGTGTTGCTTTATACTGTTTGCAATAGTGATGTAATCTATGAAAAAAGACATCAGAATGAACTCAACAGACACTCATCCAGTATTCACAGCTTTAGACAATGTCCTTTTTCAGTGAACAGGAACTGGATTATTTGAATATTTGTGTCTTATTATATGTATTTATCTTTTTTGAGACATTCATTTTTTTCAGTAATTTCACTCTAGTTTGTCACCTTAGATTCTTGGACAAAATGGGCCATTTAAAAGCTCTTTCCCTTCAAAGGCTATTCAGACTCCTTACTGACAAAAAAAATTTGAAGAATTTTGTTGACTGATGTCCGCATCTCATCAGTGGTAGAGCCCAATACGCCAAAGGGTGACTGTGAGGAGGTATTGAAACATCACTTGTGCTCAAAACTGTGTCCACACAGCCTGCATTCCACAAACAGGTATTTATTTCCTACCGCTGTACCCTACAGGCTTGGTCTCCCCCCCCCATCATTATCAGTGACAAAAAATAGATTCTGCATCTATGGCTTCCCAGTGCAAATACATTTTAAGGTGCCACTCTTCAAAGAAAATTGATGTAACTGGAAGTGTCAGGGTTAGAAAGACTTGCTTTGTACTTTTATCATTCGATTGGAAACGCCAGTGATGAAAGGTTCACTTGCACCCCAGTAAATAAGGTTCCAGAAGCGAAATGCAACTGATTAAGGCATCTTCAGACTATATCATTGTATCTGAGACAGAAGTGTATGAAAGGGTGCCCCAACATCAAACTCCGTGATTAGTACCTATGTTAGACACTGACTCGGAAATGGCTGTAGCTATTGCTCATAGCCATGTTGAATATGAGAAGAGTTTAAAATTAATCATTATTTGCCAAGTATGAGTGCAGGTATACTGTAATGTGTTGGTTATTGCATATCCCATCTTGAGGTTCTTTTTAAGGCATACATACACATAGAGGTGAAAGCAAAGCTGGGGCTCAGAGCACAGGGTCAGGTATCTATTAACTTCCCCTGGAGCATTTCTGGGGGGTCAAGGACCCACTGGAGACTTGGCTACTCTGCCAAGCATGCAATTTGATCTAGAGACTTTGCGATCAGAGGCACAGAAGCCTAACCCACTGTGCCACACACTGAAATATGTGATCGCTGTTTCAAGGAGTCCAGCACTGACACTCGTGACTGTATTGTGGCTGTCGACAGGACTGAGAAGGAAAGTAAAGTTCAGCATACAGGCCGAAACTCACCCCTACAGGGCTCACAGACTTTTCAGAGAAGGTTAATCATCAGGAATCGTTGATGCCTGCCAACTTTATGCCCTTACAAGCGGACGGGGTCTCTAATCAGGTGCTCGTGTCATCATCAGAGTGTTCATTCAGAGATTCCAGCGCTGATACATGTTCAGTGATGACTGAGAGGATACACAGATCAGGATTCAAGGTCAGGCCATTGTCTGTCATGCATTAACAGGAATTCTAGCAGTATTGATGAACTTGAGACAGATGTGGCCTTGGAGCTTCTTGTGATGGAGGACAAGCTTGACATTTCTGTTCTGGGAGTGAACCCCGAAGATCCCAATCTGAGACTGCATACTCCCTGTCTCCGAGCGACTCTGCATCTGTCTTTGCAGCATTTACGAGCTGTCAGCAGAGCTGAGCACACTGATTCACATTTGCACAGACAATGTCAGTGCTGTTCACAACATAAGAATGTCTCTGCTAGATAGTTAAATCATTTTGCAATATGGTAAGACAAGATGTTGCCTTTTGACAAAAAATGCTGAGTTACTGTTTAAGGAAATGCCATGGGATGCATTTTGTATTGCAACATTACTGAATGAAATTATGTGGGACTGTGATGGAAGTTACTGATGCAGCCTATTTATACAAGCTTGGATTCATATGAGGTATAGACGGCTCCTTGCTGACAGAAATTGCTGAAAGAAATTGATGGATCTAATTTAACTTGTATGATCAGTGCATCCCTGTGTATCATGGGAAATAAACATGCATCTGTGGGAAAGATTATCCCATATGGAAAGAATATGCATGAGCACAAAGAATAACCATATGCCTTATTATGTATTTGTTAATATAACTGCAGGAACAACTGATGTGGTATTATGGTAAGGGGTGTATTTTTTTCTCTTTCTAATAAAGCTACTCTATTTGCTTCCTACTCGTGTGTAGCCTGCATTCCAGTTTACAAAAGGCCATTATTTTTGATCGCCATTCCCTTTCTGATTCTCTTAAGCTGACCTGATTGCTTGTCAGCGTGCAAAAGCCACAGCACTGAAAATAAGCGACAGCTTATTGCACTTCTGATCTGTATCTTCTTACTGAAAGCTTTTCATCAACGTAGTTCTATTTCAAATTACTGGCACGCAGCATGCATATTTATGAGAATTATTCAGGTTTTATGGCTGTTGTGCCCAAGAGTAAACAGCACTTGAAATAATTTTGTTGAATTTTGGCATGAGTCACATTAATTGCAATAGGGAAACCTATGGTGGAAATACAAAGTAATGCTGTTGCAATATTATGTTTCTATAGCCCTATGCTAAAATCATGCAAGCGTGCACAAATCTCTGCTCCAATTTGGTTTATCCACATCTATTAATGCTTATGCTTTTAGGAATAATTTATTGTGGGTCAGCCACATGACTGCCCCTATCTAAATGTCCAGAGCCACAGCACACACCATAAAACATGGCTGTAAACACTTAAGCTACATTGATTGAAGCTGGCATTAGACCTGCCAGCAGAAGACGACATTCTACGGGCTGTTTGTGTTTGTGAATCCCAGTGTGTTCCAGGGTGATTAAAGCCGTCTCTGTGCTCCGGGGTACGGTGGCAGCGGACTGCCAGGTGCAGCTGGGTAATGTCACCGGGCCGCTGGTGGGGACAGAGCCACAGATTTCTCAGCACTGCTTTTGTTAAACTCACCCCAATATGACCCTGCAATCTCCTCCCCTCCCCCATCCCATTGCCATGCAGATATGTTCAATGCAGTGCCTGGAGAAAGACCTCCAAATGCATTTAAAAACATGACTTCAGAATATGAGAGGGACATATGCATAGGCCAGGGGTTATAGAAAAGGCCACCAAGTCTCGGCGGACCGACCCCCCCAAAAATGTGTTTTATCGTTTATTTTGCCATCAAAACTGAGCTCCAGCAAATGAAAGGAGCTGCACAAGACCAAGCAAATAAGCAATCAGAAAAACAAAATCATGTTGCTCATAGAACAAATTATATCCATCTGGTTTATGGCTAAAAGCTTTGTTATTCTTATTTTAGCCTTTGAGGTTGCTGGTGTAATAAACATGGTTATATGAGGTCTGTTTTCCTTCCCTCCATTCCCTGTGTCCTATCTTTGCTCACCAGTCATGCATGACATGCCGCATTGATGAAATATGTTAATTGCCTGTTCGCTATCTCTTTTATGGAAGCCTTCCTTTGGTCTCAGCTTTTAAATGATGCCCTTGATTGCCATATGTGGTGATGAGAGCAGTTGTATGGATTACTTGCATTTTCCTTATAAAGCCATCTGACACTAGTTTTCAACATAAAAAAAAAAATGTTATAGATGAATTGTTACCATACCATACCATACCATACCATACCAACTTTATTTATAAAGCACTTAAAACCAACCACACAGGACCAAAGTGCTGAAATGGTTCATAACCAAAATGTAACATGCTCCAGCACAACAGAATAACAATTCTCAACAGTTGTGTAAAAAATAACCCGGTTTCTCACATCTTGCAACCATTATCCATTTTCC
Organism: Gnathonemus echidnorhynchus; assembly: GCA_026776725.1. Lineage (NCBI taxonomy): Eukaryota > Metazoa > Chordata > Actinopteri > Osteoglossiformes > Mormyridae > Gnathonemus > Gnathonemus echidnorhynchus. Next base: position 19,097,883 of record JAODJU010000014.1, on the reverse strand, counting down.
ATAAGCACTTGTCCTGCTCAGGGTCTCAGGGGGTCTGGAGCCAATGTGTGCAAGGCAGGGAACAACCCAGGATGAGGCGCCGACCCACTGCAGGGCACAAGGCAGGGAACAACCCAGGATGGGGCGTTGACCCACTGCAGGGCAAACTCACACACCAGTCACTCACACACTCACACACCAGTCACTCACACACTCACACACCAGTCACTCACACACTCACACAACCATTCACTCACACATGGGCAATTTGGTAACTCCTATTAACCTCTGCATGTTTTTAGACTGTGTGTGTGGTGGTGGGGGGGGGGGGTTACTGGAGTATCCAGAGAGAAGATGTAAACTCATGGAGTCAGGAAAGAGACTTGAACCCCAGTGTCAGAGGTGTGAGGTAACAGAGCTAATCACTGCACCACCATACCACCCCCAGCTAGTAACCAACCAGTTAAAAAATGAACCAAATAAATGACGTAACTGGTGGCGAGGCTGATTTACCATGATGTCAACAGACAGACATTCCATATAAAAGAATTTTTGTCCTGTGTATTTACTTAGGATTATTGTAACCATAAAGCATTTAACTTTATCATTTTCATCTAAACATACTGTGTTTTTAGTCACTGTCCTGTAGCACTCCTTGGAACAAAAACACGAGGATTCTTTTTTTAAGATGTGATGCCAAAGAATGTAACTCAAGAAGTATCTTCTCACAAAGTCAAAACAGATCCGTACATCTTCTTTGCGACTTCGAACTTAGCATGTTTGAATTGCTTTAAGAGAGACAACTTCACTAAATCATAGTAACTGCCAAAGGTTTGGCACCCTGCCCCCTCCAAAACCATGTGAATCCCCAGAATTAGCAATCTACTCTTCATCATAAAAGAACAGACGTGTTCTGTTCCAGTGTTGAAGCAGACAGATACCCAGGTAACGAGGGACTGTCTGAGAAAAACCAACCCTCACGTCATCCAATGTTCAGCTCATTTCTATTTCACCTTCACAAGGCCCTTCTGTTTCTGCAAATTCTTAAAGATATCAGATGGGGAACATTTTTCCCAGGTTTTTTTTCCTTTAACATTTTCTCGTTGTTTCTGTTAGCAAAGATTTTGATTCATTCCTTTGTAGTTTCTGTACAGTTACGGAGCTTGAGTCAGAGCTGGCTGTCTTACAGATGTTTTCACAGCTACGCCTCTCTTTCCTGCCCTCTTTGCTCTTTGAGTGATTGCTTTTTTCTCCTTTCAAGGGATACTGTTGAGGTTTGAACTTATGTGGACATGCATTCAGGTGCATTAGCCAGTTGATGTGTTTACTTTACATGGCCCAGTGCTAATGTCTATGACGCGACATCTTAAAAGAACACACAAAAATGCTCAATACAATACAGAAAAGAAATTATACTCTATTCAATACTCTGTAGCTGAAAACTTATTAGTGAGGTATTACAATGATAATTAACCTTAAATGTATCATATCCAGTGTTAATTACAGATGTTTAATATATTATTTCCCCCTAAGTTTGTTGTATACTGTCAGTGTGGTTAAAAACCTGGCATGAAATTCTTGATTCATGATCTTTTCTTTTCATAAAGTTATA
>JAODJU010000014.1:19061222-19096191 GCA_026776725.1 Gnathonemus echidnorhynchus | reverse complement strand
ATATACACATTATATATGTAAGTTACCCGTAAACCATAATGACTGTATATCACAGATCTTGTACCAAAAAAACATGTAACTGGTGGGCAAACTGTTTTTGATTTTTGATCTAATCAGTCAAACATTCCTGTTTTTCTATGCCCTGTAAACCCATGTTTAAATGATTTATCCTTTTAAATCATTACACAGTATATCAAAAATGTCACCTTTCACAGAAAAAAATATAAACTGAGAATGTTTCCCATATCCTTGTAAACAGAAAGAAGCAAAATTATAGCTAATAAATATATATATAAAGTATAGAAAATAGCAGTATAAGTAAAAAAAAATAATTAAAAATTACAGAGTGAGGGCTGTTTTAGTGATGTTGTGTTGTCATGGCCAATAATTACCAGAATTATGCCTGTACCAACCTTTTATAGTGAAACTCAGTAATTATGCTCAAATGGGTAATGAGTTTAATCATTAACATATGCACGTGGGTAGACTCTCAGGGTGAAGGTCTGCTAGGAAATGGCCAATAAGGCACTAGCCAATGAGGCATTAGCCAATGAGGCACTAGCCAATGAGGCACTAGCCAATGAGACACTAGCCAATAAGGCATTAGCCAATGAGGCACTAGCCAATGAGGCACTAGCCAATGAGGCACTGGTAGGCAGAGCTCGTTGTCAATAGGTTGAGATCGGTCTGTCGCTCTAATTTCTCGGGACTGTAATCTAATTTTGGCTTTTGTGGTACGCAATCCTATTTTATTTATTTTTTTCCTCATCAAATCACCCTTCTCTTATTTTTTCTTTAAAACGGTTCCTTTTAATAGTTTTTATCAGCATATCAGCCATAAACTGTATGGGCTAATCCTCTGTGTCTGTGATCAGAAGGCTGCTGGTTCGAACCCAGCCTCAGCACGTCTGCGGGCCCAAGAGTGAGGCCCTTAACCCCCAGCTCCCTGGGTGCTGCTATGGGTGGCTGCCCTTCATGGCCAACTTGCATTTACCTACAGAGAGCAAGATGTGGAAGGCATAAAGAGAATTGTCCCACAGGGATCAATTGCTGTTGTTATTCAACTGGAAATATATCAGAACAACTATAAAGTTGAATTTGAAGAAATAAATACTGCCACGTGGTCAGAGTTGTTATTTTTCCATGTTGTTGAAATGAGAGGTATTACAGCTCGGTGGTATGGTGCAGGCAGAAAAAGGGGGTGACGACCCACTGGAGGCTGCAAGACAATACAAAGGCTTTATTAACAAGAAGCATAGAAACAGACACACAGAGTTCTCCTACACGACCACATACAGTGACCAACTGGGGAACTTAGATACACAAACCAAACTGAGCTAATCAGGATGCAGGAGAGAAGAATTAACCAGACAACCAATCACAGACCACAGAGTCACAGAGACGATAGGCCAGTTAGTTTAACTTGCATAACTGGAAACGTAATAGAACATATAATCCAAGCGAAAGTAGTAAATTACCTGGACTCATAACATTCTGAAGGATAGTCGACATGGATTTAGGAGAGGTAGATCCTGTTTAACTAATCTACTTGAGTTCTTTGAGCAAGGCATAAGAGAAATTGTTCACAAAAAAGCCTATGATGTGATCTACTTAGATTTGCGGAAGGCCTTTGATGTTGTTCCCCAGAAATGGCTCCTGCTTAAGCTCAAAGCTGCAGGGATTTTAGGAAACAGCTTGGATCAAAAACTGGTTAACAGACAGGAAGCAGCAGGTAGTTATTAGAGGCACAATGTCACAGTGGGCCTGCGTTCATAGTGGGGTACCACAGGGTTCAATTTTAGGACCACTATTGTTCCTAATTTAAATTAATAATATTGACACCAATACATACAGTAACCTGGTTAAATTTGCAGATGACACCAAGGTGGGTGGTGTATCAGATTCTGATCTAGCAGCACAGAGGCTACAACAGAATCTTGATTTAATTAGCGACTGGGCTGATACCTGGCAGATGAAATTTAATGTACATAAATGTAAGGTAATCCATGCAGGGTGCAGAAATATAAAGTATAAATATTTTATGGGTTCCACTGAAATACAGGTAGCTGATTATGAGAAAGACCTTGGTGTGTATGTTGATGCTTCCATGTACCACTTTCGCCAGTGTGGGGAAGCAATAAAAAAGGCCAATATGATGTTGGGTTACACCTCTAGGTATGTGGAGTTTAAATAAACAGAGGTAAAGCTAAGGTTATACAATTCCTTGGTAAGACCCTACCTAGAATATTGTGTGCATAGGATTCAACGTAGGGCTACAGAATGATTCTTGGTCTTAGAGGAATGTCTTATGAGGAGAGATTAGCTGAGCTATATCTGTGCCGGCGGTTCCTGCTCCGGTTCCCACTCTGCCCCCCGAGGTTCCTGTGCCGGCAGTTCCTGCTCCGCCCACCGAGGTTCCTGTGCCGGTGGTTCCTGCTCCCCCTGCTTCTCGCTCCCGAGGTTCCAGTTCCCATGCCCCTAAATCCCATCACTGTCATGCCCTGCTTGTCCGATCCTCCCGTGTGCCACGCCCCCTAATCTACCCCGTGTGGAATCCCTGTGTTACCAGCTGTTTCTTGTTGCTGTCATTAGTTCTATGTATTTAAGAGCATGTTAAGTTTGTTTCCCCAGTCCGGTCATTGAAATCTAACGTCTGTCTGTGTGTCTTGCCTCCTACAATAAATCCCTCGTTCCCTGATTCCTCGTCTCCCTGCTCCTGCTTCCCTGGTCTGTATGTGACAGGAGAACTATGATAGAAAATAACCACTAGGTAAAGCAAAATCCCAAACTACAGATGCTGAGGACAAAAATCAAACAAAAAACCAAGAACAGATGAGGCTGGGATTTGCCAACCTTAAACCCACAAGTTTACACACTGAGCTACGCACTCAGGCTTCAGAGGTACACGGCGGTCTGTGGAACACGGAAAACACACTAAGGGAGACTAGGATCTAAGACAGAGGGGGGCAAAAGGTGGAATGGCCAGAAATATCTACTGGTCAAATGGGGAAAGGTCACAGAGGGCGGGCTCAGGCAGTACAGACCCTGACAGAGAATCAGTTTAACTGCTGTATTACATATGGCATGCATTTCCAGTCAGTGGTTTAACTTACGTATTTTTCTCCATTAACTGCCTAGAAAATGTGTATCAGAAAGGAAAAGAGTGATATTCTACAACAAAGGGAATTTAAAAGATAATAATAGCAAAATGATTCAATTAGTTCTTGTCAGCATTGTGTAAATGCTGTTTTGATGTGAAGATAAGAAAACAGGCTCAGTTTCACTTTGATGATTATCAGCCATTCTTTCTTGACTTCAGATATTAAGAACAATTAAAACAATTTCAAAAGTAAAATAAAACTAGTGTATAACAATCGTGTTTATGTCTGCATTATTCAAGGAGAAACTCCTGGCCTCTTTTCAGGATAAGCAGAAGATGGATAGATGGATGGGCGCCTTTCTGGTGATACAAAGAGCTAATACTGTAATAGCCTTATGCTAAACCTACTCTGACATTGTAATCTAAATACAAGTGCCTCACCCCTTGGATGTCTCCAAGCTGACACCTCCTGTATGCGTTTCTAGAATAAATCTGAAATGTTGCTTCCTAAATCCAGCCAAGGAACACAGACAGATGGCGGCTGAGGCACCATATTACCTTGGTAACTCATAGCATTGTGTCAGAACGCATTTAGAATTTCTCTTGCCCTGAATTGCTTCTCTTCTAGACATTTAGGAAGCAAGTCATATCTGCAGTAATAGTCTGCAGGGTCTGCTAAGGACATACATGTAATAAATTAAAGTTGACACCAGGACAGCTGATGTAATTGAGCAGTGATTGTTGGCCCTTTCAGACTATGAACAAAAGGTCAGTATTTCTCATGCTCTATCTGGGTTTGGGGTCAAGGCTCAAATGAAGCATCAACATCAAGCTGAATTTGGCTTCCATTTAAAGTCAGAATTGATATAAAAACATGTTATTTCAAATAAAATTCCAGACATAATATTTTCCTGTTATATTGTAGCAGCCATTTATGAAGTTTATCTTTGTATAAATACTTTAAATCTGTCATGATGGGATTTATGCACCAGCTTGGGGCATTTCCAGAATTACAACATGAATACCTCGCTGTCTACAGCGTGGCAGAAGGGTGGTGATAAATCCACAGTCACATTTGTTCAAACATTCAGCAGTAATTGAAAATGTAAAAGTGAGAATGTCAAAAACGTAAAACCTTCAACATTCATTTAGTCTCTCCTAAGATCACACAGGAGAAATGCTATGAGGGATGAAACAGTAACAGAACCTGCAGGGAAAAAAAAGAAAAAAACACCTTTTTAGTGCTGAATATGTACATCCATCCACCATTTTCCATAACTGCTTATGCTGCTTACAGTATGTGAGGAAGGACAGGACACAGGGGATGGATGCCCTTGTAGAATAACGAATGCAGGCAGTCAAATGAAATAATATTAAATTTATTTAACTGAACCATAAAACAAGTTTGGTTTTGTCACGCCCAGCTCCGTTCGATCCTCCTGTGTGCCACGCCCACCTCGTTACCTCGTGTTCCTGCCTGATCGTTCCCACCTGTGGCTTGTTAAACTCTGCTTGTCCTGTGTACTTAGTCTGCGTCTCAGTCAGTATTCCCCAGTTCTGTCATTGATGTTTGTAGACGTTTGTCGGTGTTTGCCTCTTTCCTGCTAATAAACCCCCGTTTAGTCCTACTTCCCGACTCTCTCGCCTGCTTGCCCGCTTGCTCACCCGCAACTCCTGACAGGTTTAGGGTTTGGTTCTTTTTATTTCAAATAAAACCTTTTCCTATTTTTTTGCAGGTATAAGAAATAATTTAAGAGATCCATTATTGGTCTAGTTCAATATTTTCTTAGATTTTTGTCTAAAACAGTGTGTTCTACTTAATTCCATACAGGGATTTACCATTGAGGGATAGAGGTTGGTTTCCTGTTAAATTAGATCACATTTTATCGAAATGATGAACGTTTTATTAAAAGAGCAGCTTTAGGTAAGAGTTTAGGTAAGAGTGCCTTAGTGCACATTTTGGCGATGGATGAGTTTGACGTGTCAACTCCAGAACACAAAAGATGGCCAAGTCGCCAAACAGTGATTAACTGTTACTCTAATTTATGAAATCCAATGAATGAGGAAGACAGAAGCAGATTTTTAAAGACAGAGCTAGGGAAAGACTACTTCCCGCTACATGAATAATGCTTTTGTTTCTTTTGTATTTCATATGAAATGAAATCTGTCCTTATTCTGTAATGCTCTCCTGGAAACTTTTTTTTGCAGAAATAGTGTGGGAAATATTTTTTCCTGCACAAGTGGAGAGGAAAAAATATATATATTTTCAGAAGAAAAACAGCTCAGAATGAGATTAACTTTGCATGTCCGAGAAGCACTAACAGGAAGCTGGCAGCCCCATAAATGCCATCAAGAAAAACTGACTGACGGGGAAAAAATCACTAGCCAGCAAACATTAAACTGTATGCTAAGTATGATATCATGTCACATTTTACAATAATGAAACTGTGCACACAGTGTCTGAACAATTACATTTTAAACACAATCTCCCTAACTCCCCAAAACTGTTTTTTTTCCCCCTGAACAGGTACCCAGGAGAGGCTGTGGGCAATACAAACAAATAATTACTAACTACCTAAACAATAGTATGTAACCACCGCAGTATATATGAAAAATAACACAACATTTCCTGAAAAAAAAATTTAGAAGCTAGACTTGAGCGTGTATGAAATTTATTTTATTTTATTTATTTTATATATTAAGGAATTCAATTTCAACCAGAATTTCTCTTGAGAATGAACAGACAAAACTGTTGCTCCAATAAATCATTTAATCTATTAGGTTAACTTGACTAAAATACTAATTTAGACATTAAATTCATGTGTCTGAACTGAAAGCTACAGAAAGATGATACAGGGGTTAATGTGAAAAAAATTAATGAATCAAAATTAAATTAGTGAATCAAAATTAAACTAACTTTTAAAATATTTTTTCGCTTGATTCTATGCGTCTAACAACACTGACGAGAGCTTAAATGTATTTTAAGAAGACACTGAGTAAATCAAAAATAAGCATAAGAATTGAGCTGTCTTTTTGATTAAGAAATGCATGCTAAGGTATATTATTTTTTCTTTCTTGAATAGTGTTTTTCATGTGGCCCTGACCAGGATATGTGATTTGATGGACGGATGGATGGATGGATGGGTGGATAGTGTTTTCTTTGTTGTAACATATACCCATGTATTTGCTGCAGAAGGAAGCACACAGCGTGGATGGCTAACAAAGTTTTTTAGTTTTCTTAAATTTGACACATATGTGAAAGTATTACGTCGATTTTGATTCCAAACTGATTACGCTGGATTGGTTTGACTTAGAATCATTGTTAAAATATGATCAGCAAACACATCGATTAGTGAAGCCTCATCTTGTTGGTAATATACTGATGATGATCAGACAAGAGTCACTGTAATAATGACTATAATTTTGGAACAGTGTAATTAACCTGAAATTTCACACAAGGGGCAGATATCAAGCTTTGAGTAAATAGATATGTTATCCCTGAACAGTGATTACTGGATAAAAAAAGCATGTGATGTTCACAGGGTCAGTAATCAGATCTGTTAACCCCGGTCCATTTGTTTATGTATACTGCTTATAAATGTGCTTAATGTCTGGTGTGTCATTTGGTGAGCTTTGCACATAAAATATTAAAGTACATTTCCACCAGACGAAACAAGGTTCAGATTTAAATGGAAATGACTATTTGATGAAATACAATGATTTATGTAAATCTCAACATTCAAGACAAGTTTGCCTGTAATCAAAATGGTCATGATCCAGCAGAAGGTCTGTTAAATTAGCCAAAGTCAGCAGCTTTTTATTCTCAATGAAGCACATCGGAAAAGTCTCATTGCGTATTAAAGATCTCACTATTTCCAAACGGGGATTTCGATGTTGTCGGTCGAATGTTTAAGAGATTTGTCTTTAAGGGGGTTGTAATCCTGAAGCTGGTTTTTATCAGATCTAGATTTTGGTATTATTTCAAGTTAATGAGATCACAGCAAATTTCCTAAGTCATGAAATTCATAAATCGGCAAGAACAGCAATGGGTAGCAGACAGATTGTCGGCAATGATCTAAAAATTTAATTTGCATCAAGGACTCGGGAGGTTCTAGCATGAGGGCTGGGCACGCTGCAGGCTGGGAAGAAGGTGGACCATCCACTGGCAGCTATACAAAGCAGGGGTTTATCATCAGAACAGAAAACATGGGGATCACTACAAAATGAAAAGGACTGCAAGGGGTCAGAACTAAAAAGGGGAAAAATAAAGACTAATTACAAAGGGTCTGGGCAACAAGAAGCAGGCGGGTGGCCAGTGAGGGAACAAGCACAAAAATTAAAAAGAGTAACTCCTAGCATTCTGAAATAGACATGAAATATATGCCTGACATACAACAATGACGCACCATCATCTGAGTTTGAAAATTTGATATACGAGTGCTTTGGATTACAATCATGTTTGCGGAACGAATTATGCTCGCAATCTGAGGTTTTACTGATGTGAACACCTTCTCCTGTAGGTGACCTAAATGTTAGGGAATACATACTCGATAGTTTCCTCGGTCTTGTGTTCAGCTGTGCTGTCTTGCTTGGTGCCGCAGTCAAACCAGGTGATAATGTTCCCAGGCAGGATGCTCTTGATACTGCAAGTGTAGAATGCTTGGATAATCTTGGGAGCCAGTTTGCACTTCCTTAGTGTGCCGAGGTAGGGTGGCATTGACGTGCCTTTTTAAACATGCGCACTGCCCAACTCAGGTCCTTCATTACATGGACAGCCAGGCATCTGAAGTTGGGCACCTTCTCCGCAGGTGCCTTGTTGATTATGAGCAGGTTTTGTTGCCTTACCTGTTTCCTTCAGAAATCCACAATCAACTAATTTGCCTAGCCGTAAACGGATCTTGTTTTCCATGCCAAGATTGCCACCTCATTTCCATCATAGTTGAAGATTTGAACCACCACGAGTTGGATTTAAATGTGGCTGCACAGTTGTGCGTGTATAAGGAATAGAGCAGGGGGGCTCAGAACACACCCCTGAGGAGTTCCTGTGCTGAGAACGAGGATTCGCAACCTAGGGGCTGCCAGTTAGAAAGGCCAAATCCCAGGCACAGAGGTGCTGCCCAGCCCCAAGTCCTTAGTCCCATTAAGAAGGTCATTGCAAAAAATATCACTGTTCGAAGGAAGCCAAACATTTTGGGATTTTAGATTTAAAACAACACAGTAGCTCAAATATATTTCTGACTTCATTCAAAAACCTTATCTTGTGTACATTTTGCAACTAATTTTGCCCTTTCTGTATGGTATATGATTGTTCCAAACTTTCTGTAAAAACCATAGTAATATAGTATTCCCTAGAGGTAAATTATTTAAAAAATGGTTTTGAATTTTTCTATGAATAGAATAATACTCTGAAATGTTATAAAATGTGAAAAAATTTCCCTGTTGTAATTCAAGTGCAATCCGTAGCCCTTAAGCAGCATGCAATCAGAAAACTCATTGACAAGCCTACCCTTGGGTAAATACAATGTGTTTGACCTCATTTGAGAAAGGCTGTCATATAGACGCTTGCTGGTAACGTAAGTCTTTGAGAAAAGTAGGAGGTGATGAGCAGATAAAATTTCACCTGTGGACTTAAGCAACACGACAGCCTGCAGCTGTGAGATACTAAGGCTCCGAGGTTCAAAAGAACTCAACAAAATTTGAAATGATGCTCAATAACTCACAATGAAGTGACACTGTGCTGGAGGTAATGTGAATGTTCCATCTAACCATGTTTAATCTGCTGCTTGAGAATATGAATTTGCTGAAAAGTTTTGATTGATCAAAACTGATTGTTCCAAAAATATCTCGTGAAATGAACATAAGGTTAATCTTTGAATAAATGCATTGTCTATTATTCATTTGTTTGTTTATGTATTTATGTATTTATTTATTTATTACCAACTACGATAGCCTCCAGGCTTGCCATGCCCTGCATTGATAAAATATTTATGAGGACTTTGAATGGGATGGTCCTTTATGTCTAACAATAAAAATGTGTATATATATATATATATATATATATATATTGAGTGGGCGAGATTCTTGACAGAATTCTAAAATAGGTGTATGAAGCAAAGCTGAGAGATTATTGATCTTCCAGGGCTATTACTGCTCCCAATGTTGAACCTTTACTACTAAAACTAAAGGGGCTTCAACCCCTAAACCAATACAGGCTCAACAATTGATGGAAATGTTTTCTGTGTGTCATGTTACCTAAGTTAGCTGTATTTAAAATAGAGTGGAAACATGATTCACAGCTGGCTGCTTGAATGAAATAGACATGGCGGAAAGTGACAAATATTAACTAACAACAAATAGTAGAACAAAACAGTAGAAGCACCGCATAGTCTGGTCACTATGCTGCTGATTGTGGCAGCACTTTAAACTACGTTCCCTCCTAATCCATTTGTATCAGAAAATAGTTATAACCCGGCTCTTATTCTTGATACATATAAAATGCTGTGTTATGCTTTCTGTTTGTCTCAGGAAACACAACAATATCCCAACCGATCCTCACACCTATGCCCTTTTTATGTCCAGAAACGTAGCTTCTTTTCTGTATGCTTGAATCTCCCCTAGCAGTCAATACTTCACTATCCAATCCTAGTATCAGATGGTTATAACTAGATGGGTTCCCAGAGTCACAAAAAGTGTCTGTAAGAGTGAGAAGTGTGACTCTGCTTTGTATGTTGTGTTATCTTTCACTGATTTGAATTAGAATTCGTCCCAGTGTGCGCAGTCAATCTGGACCAATGTATTGATGCAAATCGTAGCTTCAGTAAACCCATCAGCACATTATAGTTGTGTCTATGTGTGCTTCTTAATCGAGGTCAATGATCTAACATAGAAGTTTTGCACTTGAAACTCTATTGTGATGTTTTAATCCTCTCAGATTTCTTTTTGCTCCTCTTATCTGTCTCGTACAGTGTTGAGCGGGGATAAAGAAAAACAAGCATAATCAATGGATAATATCGCACGCCTGAGGCATTGATTTTGCATTTAATCCTGAGGTCATAGTCTCCTATCAGGAAGAACAGAAACAGGACACTGTAACATGGTGTTTCGTATGAGGTGTGAGAATTAAGTCAAGCTTCTTATCACATTACCCACTGGAGAATCTTGCAGTCCAGTATCTTTTGAAAAGCTGTGGGGAGCAGCTTCTTCTCAGACATGCAGGCAGCCTCAGGTTTCCCTCGCATGGAACACGCTGTCAGGTCTGAACAAAGATTTATTTTAAAACAGTACAATAAAATAAGTCTAGCATGACAATCAGGGACATAAATTGTCATTTTCAAATCAGTGAGTCGTGTAATAGCTGCGAGACGTTCTGGACTGTATGAAAACATGAGCCTCAAGGGAGAACTTTGGCACGTGTGAGCCATTAAATATTTGTCTACGTTCGAGCAGTCAATAAGCTGTCAGTTTGCAATAATGCAGTTCAAATGTCACTCTCTTACCTGGAAAACTTACATCACTGGTGAATGCAGAGAGTCGATGCTGCTAGTTAAGGCAGTATGTTGCCATGGTGGTAGTAAATCCAGATGTTGAGTAGGTTTGTAAGTCATAAAGTCTGTAAGACATTTTGAGGGTCTGTCTTGTCTATCTGAGATGGAGCAGGATGCTATATTGTCCACAAAGTGTTTCATGCAGGTACAAAGTACAAAAAAGCATTCCTACTGCTGAATGAAATTGATTGGCATCCAGACAGAATGAGTCTAGTTATCTACCCACAACCAAAATGTCTGCATGTAAAAGCTACAGAGATACCAGTTGTTATGCTGGTTCGTGAAACAGCAACATCTGCCTACATTCCCTCCACCCAGCACCTGGCAGTCCTGGGGCAAAAGGTCCCATAACTTTTTCAGTTTCGCCAGCTCATTAGCAAGAATATTTTGTTTATCCGGCACACCTGTCACACTCATTTTTGCCGGGCGAGGACAAAATGGAATCCAGGGAATATTGAACATCTGCGTATTGTCTTTTGTGTGCATCCAATTAAATGTTCAACATGAAGGAAGTCGGTGTGTGACGAAATGTTTTTTTCCCCCCAATTAACTAAAATTTCATATCAATCTCAAGGGTTCTGCACTAACCAAAAGACCTTTTTACAAGACAGTAACCTTGTCTTATAAAATGCACGCTGCTTTTTTGATTCCTAATTTAATGATAATGTGTGAATATTCAAAGAGTATTTCATTGGTGTCATATCACTTGATTTTATTAGTGTGCTCAGATCCAAAATCAGCACTAGAGGCAATTTCCATTCTCATCTGATAGGAACTGTATGAGCCTGATCATTTGACTCTTGGAAAAGAAAGGACTTATAAGATTAGAACATGTTTTTTTTTATTTTTATTTTTTACTTTACACAAAATTGTAAAACAAAAGTGTCACTGTGTAAGTCGTGTGAAAAATGATTAATGGATAACTAACTTTCCCATAGGTATTATGAACGCTTCGATTCCAACACTGCTTTCTGCTGTTTTATACACTTTGTGTGTATTTCTGTTTTTATGCCAGTTTCATATCCACACTTTCTCCTTGCATTCCCTATGCGTCCTTAACTTCAAAGCACTCTGTTTCGGAGCTGCAAAGCCTAGTTATATAAAACACAGTGCGCACCGTTTAACTATCATGGAGTATACATCATTTTTATTTGAGGCCTTCTCCAACATCTGAAATGCTGAGCATTTAATAGCAGCATTTATTTAGTGATAACAGCATCAAACATTCCTTAGCGATTACTTAAACCTTCACTCATGGTTTCAGATACAGACAATAACTCAGCGACCTTTGTCATTGTTAATGAACAGAAAGCCTACTTTTTACAGCAATTTCTGAAGAAGAGATTGTTATTTATTGTAAGGGCTCAGTGGTCAGGAGACTGAAATATTCCGTTGGTAAGCGTTTTTGCAATTTGACTGACTAGATTGTAGTTTAATGAGCCTCTGCATGGCTGGATTCTGACATAGAAATGTATACCTGGAATTCTAAGGTAACTGATCTCTCCCTAGCTACAGTATGGGACACACCCTCTGCACTGCCTTCCTGGGCCTCCAGTGAAATGCTCAGTGAAAAAAAAATGAGGCTGTTTCTTGGTTTGGAACACATTAATTGGACTAAGTGGCATGTTTGTGTTTACACAGACACGGGGCAAACAGGAATTACCAATCAGAATAAGAGCTGTTGTTTTATTTAGATGGGCTTGTCAGTCAAAGGTTTGTATCTATAATTGCCAATTATACGATTTTTCTTCTGTTTCGAGTGTAATCTGGACAATGTCCTCTTTCATAGCTGCTGGAAAAAATGTCCAAACTGTAGAGGTCCCAGATTGCATCAGACTCACATTATGTAAGTCAGTTGTCTCTGTAAAGGGACACAACAGGAGTTCAGAAATTAAGAACAAATTTGCTTTTTATAAAGAACACGCAGCTACATAATTCTGACTGTCAGCCAGGAAGCTCCAGCACTGAGCTACCAAAGCTTTTTGATGAAGACTCGCAATAAAAAAAGCATCACAGGGGGAAAAAAGTTAATGTTTACAATGTTTAATTATTCATACCCAGAAAAACAATTATTTTCCCCTGGCCAAACACTATATGACTGTGTAATATATTCAAGTTCTCCTGTTAAGAGGGGCTGTTGGCCACACTAAGTTGGAGACAGTCCACGTAATCAAATAATAATCTGTGGCACCTAATAATATACAGATAGTCATTTACAGCAGCTTCCTACAGATATACCCAGCTGTTGGTCACACATGTGAATTTATTTCCAAAGGGATTTTTAATAGTCTGTAAATGTATTTAAAATATTGTTCTCCTTAATTACTTGCCGGGGGACATGGCCTATCCAGTGAACGTGCAACTTTCCTTTGCTGCTAATTACCCCCAAAGTAATGATTTCCTCTCGTCTGAGAAGGTATATTAGAGAGTGCACCATAACATTTCATTTTAATTACGCAGGCCAGGAAAACTGTCAGTTGCCTCACTGCCACCGTAGTGTAAACAACAATTTATACCACAGTAGTCTCCTACTCCAGCACTCGTCAAATGTCTTTAGATGATTTCTGCTGTCATCAAATGTACCATGTTTATGACCTAAGGTGAACAGAAGGGGGTCATTCCTCATGCATTTCTTATTTATCAAATGCTGCCTGGGCAAGGTGACCGATTTTAGTCCTATAAATCTAAATTGTGAATGCATGAAAATGGACAACTCAAAATTTAATGCTAGCAGTGATATTTACTATCATGCTGCTTAAGTCTATGGTAAATGCCATTTCAATCATTTCTAAAATCTCAGGGTCTTTTTTAATCAACTCTAAAAGGCTCTTTTTAAAAGGTTTATTCAGAATATTATCTAGTTCTCAATTCACTACTGGGTATTAAACAAGTTCATATTAAAAAATGAATACGATGTTGACGACTAGATCTTAAACTAAAATAAAATACAGGTCATGCCCTGTGTCCAAATCGCAAGAAAGGTCATTTTTCTTTATTAGGTGGCTAAAAAAACAACAACAAGAAAATCAGTACCCACATACAGATAATGTTAACTGCACAACAGCTAGTTACCCAGCTAGCACTCACATGTCCTTAAATACCTGCTGGTCCTGCCCTTTTCCCCAGTGGAGTCGTAGACTGTGCTTCCATCATTCTCTGATGGTGCTTATTCTCTTTTCCTATGTTTGCTTCCCTGCTTGTTCCCTGTGTTCCCAGTTTCCCTCTTGTACTGTAGGTCTTTTTGGTTCTGTTAGTTTACTCCGTATCCCTTTTTAGTTTTGATCCCTTGCGGCCCATTTGTTTGTAACGTTCCCAGTGTTTTCAATATTATTATTATTATTATTAATATTATTTTTATTAATATTATTATTATTATTATCACTACTACTACTACTTATACTACTACTACTTATACTACTACTACTACTATATGCCATATGATTTGTTTCTGTTGCGGAAATGTGCAAGTGAAACTGATGTGAACTAAATGCATGTAGCTTGGTTTTGTTCGATCTGGCTGTACATTACAAGAATTGCAGGATATATTGACATATAGAAAAATCTGAAATGTTTTTGATGCCAGCTGGCCAAACAAAACTTTACACGTATAGATATGATTTAAATGTGCTCTCATTCTACGGCCTTTTGTAGGGACCCTTTCAATACAGCCCATGCTCATGTTTTAATATATAAACAAGCAGTGACCCAAATTAGTGTATTAGTGTAAGTTCTTCCTCCATTCATACCTTTCAAAAAGGAACAAATATATCTTTTCAGTTCATTTATTTATTTGATTATTTTTAAAGTGTGCTAGTTTTGATATCACCATCACTTTAAATGAATTTCCCTGTCTACAAATATGGCATTAATACAGGCCAATATGTAATGGTAATGAAATTAAGAATCAGGAACTTTAGGGCTAAACTGGCATTATTGACTGGTGAAGCCTGTGTGGAAAGGTAACAGGATTTAAAGGATAGGCCTCAGAATTGGGTATACATACCTGTACAGTAGATAGACAGACAGACCGACCAATACGTAGACCATGTATTAAGGTGTACACAGTTACAACATCCAACATCCAAAGGGACTATTGTTGCATTTACAGTATGAGACAAAGAATAAGCTACATAGGGACAGAAATGGGAACAGGGTGAATACAATGATCATAAAGTATGTGAATTCAGGACCTGGAGTTCTATACAAGACAGAAAGTGGGAATGGTTGAGTCAGTAAATAGACATCATTCTGAATGGAAAATTGCCATTATGGGTCAATGTTATCCCCATTGCTTGCAAAATGTAATGTTTCATAATGTTCATTCTTATGGTTATGTCTATATTTTGTGCACCAAAAAAATTATTCAGATTCACTAATCATGGAAAGTTCCAGAGGTCACAGTCTGGAATTTACTGTAAAATAGGAAAGAGTTGATGATTGTTGATGATTTGAATCTGTTTAACTCAGGCTGCCACATTTCCCTAACAAGAAGGAGACTTTGTAAAATAGTCATGGTTACTATTGGAAAAAAAAAAAACACAACAATACACACGTTTGATATTTATTTAACTTAAATACAGAGGGCTAACAAGATAGCGCAGGACAGGTGAGAAACAATCAACAAGGGCTGGCACAAGAAAACAGGCAACAGGTGGAGCTAATAATTAAACACAGAAACTAGAGATCTTAATTACCGAAAACTAGAACACATTAACAGGGAATAAAACACTAGGGACGGAATACAAAGATACTAAAACAGAAACAGAAAGGAACAAAGCAGAACACAAGCAGGGAAAACGTAGGACAAGAAAACTAATACTAAAGAAACACTAGGGAACAATATCTAATAAATACAAAACAGAGGCAGTTGGATTTGAACTCATGGCTACAGAGTTAATAGGCACTCGCTCAGCCCATAGAGACATGTGGCAGACAAGGAGCTGGTAAAAAACACTAAGGACTTGGGCAACAGGGAGAGGACAGGATGGCCATCGACACCTGCTGGCCAAACCGGGGTGGCACAATATATTAATAAAGCACTTCATGAACCCAAATATGCTGTCCAAAGGGCAAAGACACAGAGTAAGTAATCAACATAGAAAACAGGAAGTACACAGTAATGCAGTGATGAGGATTACAAGTAGTACATGGCGACTGTATAAATGCAGAAGAAAATGTAGGAAAGCGACCGAGGAAGGCACAGGGGGATCGAAGTGAGGAAAGTGAACTGAAAGGCAGTGGAAAGCTCGGCAAAACAAGAAGCTTTTTAGGCAGGATTTGAAGAGTTGGAGTATTGGGGAGTTACAGACATCTGAGGGAAGGGAAGGCAAGGGGCTTGCCCTGGAGAAAGCTCAGACACCAGAGCTGTGCAGTTTGGACAGAGGAACAGTGAGAAGCCCAGAAGAGGAAGATCTAAGTGTACGAGGGAGCTGATAGGGCGTGAGAAGATCAGACAGATAGGGAGGCACAACACCGTTAAGAGCTTGATAGATAAGGTTAAGAATGTTGAAGTGGATGTGATGTTTCATAGGGAGCAAGTGCACTCTGTGGAGAACATGAGAAATCGGTATGGGGAGGAGGCGAACGGCAGACATGTGGACCAGCTGAAGCCTGTGAAGGGACCTGGAGCTGATACTCATCAGGAGGGACTTACAGTAGGACAGGTGGTTGGAGATGAAGCTGTGAAAGAAGGATTCAGCAGCAGGTTGGGAGAGGCGGCGTCTGATATAGACAGCGTCTGATGTGGGTGATGATACCTAGGCTGAAAAAGGAGTCTTTCATGATGATTCAGTATTCTTTATTTTTATTTATACATAGCAAATCTAACTTTCGCCATCCAGTAAGCAACATGTAATAGAATTAGACAGCCTAAAACCAAAGAAAGGCACTTATAAAACATCAAATTACACGTTAGTAACTTGGAACTGCAAATGGAAGTACTGTATATATGGAATAAATAAGAAATAAATAGAATAAATTGCTGAAACAAAAGAAAAGTATAAATATATTAAATAAATATGAAATAAATAAAAGAAATGGCTGAAATAGGAAATGTGGCTGAGTGCGACACCAGCTTGTCATGACCTGCTCGTCCGACCCTCCTGTGTGCCACGCCCCCTTGTTACCTCGTGTGGAATCCCGGTGTTTTCAGCTGTGTCTAGTTGTTGTTAATTGATTCTGTGTATTTAGTGCTTCCATGTTCGTCTTGCCCCTGTCTGGTCATTGATGTTCGTGCTTGCATTATGTCCTGTGGTTTTGTATTTTCTAATAAATCCCTGTTTACCCGACTTCACAACGTCTGTGACAGAATGACCAGATCCACAACAGACGCCTCCCCTCAGCGAGGCGGAATACCTCAATCTATTGGACGCGGTATTTTATTGGCTCGGTCAGCCTGAGGTAAAGGAGGACCCTGCAGCGTCGGCCATCGCACGCCAGTTGAGGGAGATCCTTGAAGGGTCCGCACCTCCTCCGCGCTCATCTGACCCGGATAAGAAGCTGGGTTGCTGAGGTTATGCTCCGACAGGTGACTGTGGCTTCCTTCCTCCCTTGCCGTGTGAGCTGCTGGACCTCACAGCGCCAGCTCGCAGGAGAAGAAAGCGGAGAGAGAGACGGGAGGACGCGCTGGGCGTTTTTCTGGGGGCCGTCTCGATCTCCGCTACTTCACCTACAGCGTGTCGGGAGAAGCTCTTCTCTGCTGCTTCATCTGTGCCCAAAGCCCGACTACCTGTTGCTGCTTCGCCTGTGCCCGAAGCCCGTCTGCCTGTTGCTGCTTCGCCTGTGCCCGAAGCCCGACTGCCTGTTGCTGCTTCGCCTGTGCCCGAAGCCCGACTGCCTGTTGCTGCTTCGCCTGTGCCCGAAGCCCGTCTGCCTGTTGCTGCTTCGCCTGTGCCCGAAGCCCGTCTGCTTGTTGTGTCTGCTCCGCCCCGTGGTTCCTGATCCTGTGGACCCTGCCCCTGTCCTCGAGGAGGTCCCGGACCATCGGACTGACTCTCCTCCTCCATCTCCGGGGGGGTGGAGCTCGAGTGGGACCCCTCGGGGATATCCCTGGTGACTGCCCCGGTGAACCCCTCTGGTGGGTTGCCCCGACCATTATCCCAGCGTGGCAGATCCCGACCTAGACCTCGATTCTCTGTGTCCAGAAGGGGCAGAGGACACTTACGTGGGGGTTGGGTTCACCTTTGGTCCCCCTGGCTTTGGTTCGGCGGTCGCCTGCGGGTCCTCTGGCACCTGCTCGGTGGTCACCTGCGGTGCCTCCTGCTTCGGCATGTTTAAAGCTATTTAAATCCCATCTAATCATGTTACGTTCCTGGTTCAGGGCAATGCAACATGAAAAGGAGACCACAAACGGATTTGACTCTAATAATATTTATTGGAAAATCTCAACATAAGCAAGACAGAAGTGTAACAGAAAAGTCAAAGGAGAAGTGTTGGACAATCAGTATGGGCTAAACCATCCAAAAGCTGCTGGTCAGGGGGGGGAGACGCCTTTATCGTCCCCTACAGGTGTGGATGGGCAATTAAGCGTAACTGCCTACACCTGCTAGAGTTCTCCACCCTGCAGGAGAAATGCAAAACACGGAGAGGACTAAGCGGGGCTGTGACAGTCATATACTCAGAGAATATTAATGGTTGTTAAAACCCCCATATACAAGATAACGATTTATAGAAGATGGATGGATTGATTATGGTTAGATTGCAGCAGGTCAAGGTGACTCATTTTATATGGCTATAGTGTAAGGAAATGCGAGGGCTAACAGAACAAATGGGGGGGGGGGGGGGGGGGGCAGTGCTACTGTGATGGAGGTTCTTCATTTTTCTTGAAGCCTTGATATCGTAACAATCTTTGTAGGACTGTCACTATCAATTATATTAATAATCTGGTAATCTATCAGTTAATTTGATGATATAATATAATATAATATAATATAATATAATATAATATAATATATATTGAAATTGGCACAAGGCAGGAACCAACCCTAGATGGGGCGACAGCCCATTGCAGTGTGTAGATTCACATACAGTTAATTTTTGGCGCTTCCAATTCCCTTAAGTTGTATTTTTTTGGACAGTGGGAGGAAACTGGAAGATGTGAGTAAACAGTACAGGGTGAACACTGTGCCTCCACGTCGCCCTCAGTAATAGGCCCGCTCTACGTATGATGGTAATACTGACATCACATGATATGCACATGCAATTGTCACATCACAAAGATTGCGATTGCTGGTTGACTTCATCAATAAGTTGCCATAAAACATGTAGAAAGTAAGATTGTATTGGAGGCTAGGCATGACATTAAAAGTTTCTCCCGATATTGTAACTCCAGAAGAGCTCTAAAAGCTGAAATCACTAATTTGTAGGATAGTAAGGGCCTTATAATTGAAAATGAAATTGATATAGTAAAGAAGTTTAAGGGGTTGTAAGGTAACAAGATTTTTGTTTTATTTATCTTTATTTTATTTAAGCTAGTTCCAGTTAGGCGTAGCTAGTACTAAATATTGCCCTTAACCTACCACTTTCTTAGTTAATTTCTTTGCTCATTTTCCTCAGGTTATAGTTATGCTGACTTGCTTTATCTCTTAGCTTGCTGGAATGTGTGATGCTGTTTAATTACCTCAGCTTTATGGATGTTCTTCCATCATACTGAATCTTCACCTGCCCTTCTTCCTTCATCCTCTTCCATGATAGGATTTTAACAAGTGAGTTTTTCACAAGTTCGAGTCCTGCTGAGAAAAGCAAAGGGAGAAAGTTCAAGAGTGACAGGCCCTGTGATTTATTCGTGTCATAAGACGGATTTATGTACTTTAAGGGATTCAACAAGGAAGTAGCACAGGCAAATCAGTATTGATTTGGTACCTGTCTTGAAGGCGGCTGCGTGCCATTGATTTAACTTTTAGGAACGACCATTCCGAGCTTGAGTCTAACCTTATGGTGTTGCTGGATCCTGATTTCTGGGTTGAAGAAAGGAAATTAATGTAAAACACTGAGCAGAGAATGAACGCAGGGTGTAAAAATAATAATTTGTTTTATTACAAAAATGAGTAGGGAATAAAGTAATTATTCTTAAATAAACATACTTGGCTGATATGTATTTTAGAAAATGTTCTAATTTGCATTGTGAGTGTATAGAAATAACAATATATGAGACTTTTAGAGTTTGTGTAAAATATAATTTATTGGAATAACAAACCATGCCCTCTTACACTTTTTACCTCCACTCTCCACTTAATTGGCTCACCTTCTCTTCACTTCAGACCAACAGACCTATTTATCTGCATGTTCTCCACCAGTCCCTTTGACAGTGTAACAGTTCTCGGAATTTACATTTATGAAACCTTTTCAAATACAAGAATGTTCTGTTAAGAAGTCTGTTACTTTGTATGTCTTACTGACAGTGTAGAAGTGGCTTCCTTCCAGTCCCACCTCCTACAGAAGCCACTACTAGTGTTGTTCTCTGCAGCTCATAATCGCTGTGTTTGTGGCACTGTGTTATTTCATATGACTAAAAGCAGGGAATTCAGGCATTTTTTTCTCTTTTAGCAAATAACAGAGTTGCATGTCTGAAGTGAATGACTGAGCTCTTAGCTGAAAACCTAAGCTTACCATTATCCGTTTTTTTGAAGCAAATCAAACAGTTCTCACATAATTTCTATTCTAGTGTTTGGGTATTTTAAGGGTATCTTTTATTCTGTATATTTCACTTCCTTTTGATACTTTTCTACTGGTGTTAGTCACGTGACTCTCCTCCCCTTCCCTCGGGATGCAGATGACTTCTAATCCATTCTCCTCCACATCCGTAATGAATCTGTAATATCTTTAAGGTTTAAGTCACCTCTCAGATCCTAGCAAGCTTCAGATATCTTGTGAACTGTGTGTCCATTTAAAACCCTGTGCATTTGGTGTAGTTGCAAAGTCTTGAAAGTTGTTTGAGATGCATTCCAAAAGTTTACCAATCATCTTATGTATGACATCTTGTGTTTTTTGTGTATTCGACTTACAATTCTGGATTCTCCCTTGGTAGCTGGCTTGGACCCGATCGACCAATGCCGAACTTATGAATTACAGAACTGGATTTGTGTTTTGGCTTCTGGAAATAAACTCCAAAATAATCTGTTACCTTTCCATTTCAGGTTTTACTACCTTTCATATCCTTGATGTTAGTAGCTTCAGAGAGATAAACAATCAGATTGTAGAGGGGGTGGGTCCAAGCAACTAGAGGAGGCTGGACCAAGACGTATGATTGGTTGGTCCCGCCTCCTCTAGTTGCTTGGACCTTCTCTCTGAACCAGTCATTTTTCCTTCTACCATCAGAAAATATTTGTGTAAGTAAAACTGCTATGAGCCATTTTTTATCCTTACCAAACAAAACCATTATTATGGATATTTACTTAAAATGTATTGGGTTACTGTATATTCTGCCTAATTTCAAATGGTTGTATGTATGTATGTATGTATGTATGTATGTATGTATATACATATGGATGCTGGTTCACTAATGGCTGCCATTTTTTCACAGATGACTTCAGCTGTAAGTTAAATCACTTACATTTTTTAATTATTTGGCAGCGATACTCTATTCAATAAGATTAATCATACAAATATACAATAATACAAATAAAGATAAATAAACAATGTCTGTCAGATATGGATATGATTCATGAAAGGCAGAAAAGAAATTGGATTCCTCTCATCGCTTTACTTTCTCTAGAAAACTAAAAATGTGGATCCCAAGCATTTCTAGGGCCGATCATCTTTGATGCATTTTAATGTGTTAAAGGCAACTTTTGCCTTAAAAGTCATCAGAATCCTCGTCACGCAGTGTCCTAATATGAGAAAATGATTTGATACAGAGAAGGAGACAGTGGTGGAAGCAATGATGGAACCAGATATAAACATTTGCTATTTGCCCTACTGCAATATTGTGGATGAAAACACCTTGCTGCTAAGATAATGGAATTTGTGTATAAAGGGATATATTAAAGCATTCTTATTAAAGGCTTGCCTCACAGATTGTCCTTTGAGTAACAGGTAGGTGAATCACATTTGTAGTATATTCTCTTTAATTTTAGCACCTCATAATTGGATAAGCAAAGACAAAATTGTAATCTTGCCAAAACAACCTTCACAGAATTGAAAAGAAAATGTATATATTTAAATTCTGGGAAAGCGTGGGGGTTAGGGTTGGGGAGCACAGGAATCTTATCTTTGGCATTGCGTGTATTTCATACAAACTTTTACATTGCATACTGCAATTTAGTCCTGCATAGCATGCCGTCATCCAATGATGTGCTTTGGGGCAAAGATTGCTCTATAAGTTTAAAGTTAATTATTTTTTCATATTAATTATTTTTCACTTATATTAAATATGAGTGCCCATTGGCTGAATAAAAGTGGGTCCACCCCCATTCATTAGCTCGTGGGCATGCCACCCCCCCACCCCCCCCAAAAAAAAAAAAAATTACGTGGAGCTTCACTCCTTGTAATATTTCTGCTTTGCCAATTTCTGCACTTGATTACATTCCTCTGCATGATTGAAGGCTGAGGGCAGCTGAGATATGAAGGAGATGCTCAGTCAGAATAGATCAGAGTACAGAGTCCATGCTATCTGCTGTGACCTTTAACTGACTGGAATCAACTGCTGACAAATCAAACCACTGTGTTCTTCTGCATTTCTTCGTCTACTGCAGTGGGATTAATGGCTAGCATTTCTTTGATATTAGTCACATTGTCAGACTGTTCAGTAACACTTAAAAGGCAGTCAGAATACATAATACACATGGCTATAATATGTAATGCCTTTTGATAAATCCATATAGCCATGCTTATAATGCTTTATGAATGCATAATTATTTGTTAATGATTAAACACATGGCCTTAAGTAAGGTGTTACCAACTGTTCTTCACCATACCGACAGACAGATCATTGGGAGTGGGGGGGCATCCTTTAAAGCTGAGCACCAACTGCATCACCTCACTTGCGTGTTTCCAAAAATATTTGATTTGATCATACAAGGACCTTAGAGATGCTGACAGGCCTAGATGACCTGAGGGAGGGAGCCCATATTAAATGGGTTCAGATGCTTTACTCAGCTGCCCCTGATTAACCCCGGCCATTCATATATTGCTCTGATCTCCCTGTTTGGTATCCAACGTATTAAGCCTATCCATCCTACAGCCACAGCAATCCAGTTTACTGTTCCTGCCCAGCCCTGTGCTATTTAGTCATGAACATATTCGCACAAGTACTTTGGACTCTTTTTTTGCAGTGTGAAAAATGCACTGTACACAGTGTGGCAGACATTTTAAAGAGATAATTATTTTGCCAGTTGTAGAGACGTGCATTACTGCAGCTGAGCCCGCACTCCAATTTGATAGCCTTCCAAGTTCTTACAGTGACAGTGAATATGGCAGCAATCTGTAACATGACCTGGTCACTTTAAAATGTTATGTGGAGAATATCTCTAATTAGATTAATCCACTATTAAAATTGAATATGGGAGTCATACAGTGAAGTACACCTACCATCTAGTTGAACAGGCAGAACAAGATCAGTTAATTTAGTACTGTGATGTGTACAGCAGGAAAACACTGACAAAGCCAAGAGAGACCTGTGCATATTTAGAAGCTGATGCAGCTATCAGGTCAACCAGGTAAGCATGCACTGTATGTGACATATGAGTTATGGAATCTCTGCACTGCTTTTTTCTGTGTGCTGTACACCAGTCATTTCAGTTATCCTCCAGTAGTTGCTGGATCTAATTAATTAATTAATTAATTAAATGAAAGTGTACTTTTGTAGACTCAACTCAACACGTTTCAGGTCCAGAATAAAGTATACCAGTGTGGACAATGACATTGGCTACTGCAGTCAAGATGCTGTGTCCTGTGTTGGACTTAAAACCAAAACTTTAGCCAAAAGTCATTCATGACATAACATTTATAACACTGTCTTTACTGAAACTGTATTGAAGAGTGTCACAATGCATTAAAACTGAGATGAGTAGAGTGATATGTCTAAACTCCCTGTCACTCTTAGGCAGAAAAATAATGACCATGTTTTATGGAAAGCAGATCTGGAATATCTCTTCTACCACTAGCATTGATGTAGCTAGTCATTAATCCACACTGAGAGCCAGTTACGTTACTTTGACAGGATTTGGGGTCATGCAATTCATAATATAGAGGGATCCTAGCATAGATTCTGGCATTTTCAGTGTAGCACACTTCTGAAATTCTCCAAACACCCCCCACACACACTGGTGGAAGGAAAAAGACACCAATCAAAACCAAGAAGGAAAAAGAGTTGGTTTCTCTGACTGAATCCATATTCTGCTTCTCGCAATACAGCTGAAGTAGACTGAGTTTTAATTTATTTGCAATTCTGGAGATGAACCATTTCCGACATTACTAGGTCTGAAGCAGTCAAAGGCAAGGGAGAGAACATGAAAGATGCAGGCAGGGATTCCTACAACAAATCCTTTATGTGATCAGCAGAAGTACAGTGCCGGCTGTGCTGTCTTCATTGCTCAGATGCGTAAAGTTTCAGTTCAGTGGGCTGTTTGGGAATCTAATTCCAGTTCTGTTAAAACATCAGAGGGAGGCTCTCGCTGGCTGGTCCTGTTAGTGGCTCTGCGTTGGGGACAGCTCCCCTTCCTGTCGGATGCTGTTATTTCTGAGTGGGTGTTTGCTCAGATGAACAAGCCCCTGGGTTTCTTGCATTTATTCCCATCTGCTCTGAAAATATGTTTTGATGTGAAATATGGCCTCGTGCGCTCATCCTTCTTTCTTTTTTCCATGATTTATATTGATTAGCGTTGGTTTTCCATGACGAGCATTTTAGAAAATGACTCCCAACACGTTTTTGTTTTTCTTTCCTTCAGACTTTGCAGCTCTTCACAGAATCTGGAGATAAAGCGTCGCATTAATGATTAAGAACAGTTAAAGTGAGTTTTGAATGTGCTGAATGTGAAAGTGTCTTAACTTCATACAAGAAAAACTTTATAAAAAGCTCATTATAATCTCATTGATTTCAGTAGATAACCTAACCTATCCATTACTTTGCGCCAACATGTCATTATGAACCCTTCTACTGAGGTCACTCCTCCTTCACCTCAAATAAACCTCCTTCTCTTCATTCCTGAGCGGAGGTATTACGGCAAAAACCAGAATTCCAGAGGCTATAATAATTCATTCCATTTGGTCAATCGCCTAATGTAAAACTAACACTGAGGAATGCAAACTGCATCTAAAATACACCCCAAAATCCCTCATTATCAATAAATTAATAGGAGGGCTTTTATGTCGAGACGGGCTCAACGTGCTGACTGGGGCTGCAAAGCGACAGCAGGGACTTTGGAGAGATGGGAGATTGGCTTTGGAACCAGCTGAGCTCACAATGACCTGGTCTGCGCTCCCTGAATGTGTCCTTTTACTCTCTAACAAACTGCTCTTTGTGGGTGTTCCAAAAGCACCTAACAAGGTATCTCAGAATCTCTCCCTAGACAGGCAGAGTTTGTCCCAAGGGAACCAAACAGCGAAGCACAGTCTCACTGTTGAATATCACAAAGGCCGTTAATGAGGTGTGATCTTTGTGAACAAATCCTCTGACACTGAGAGTGTAGCTCCTGTTATTGACCCATAGACACATCACATTATATAAACACGACAGACTTCACAAAGCTCGAGTAGCTCTAAAAGGCTAAAAGGAGTTGTATACAGTAATCTGTGGTCATCTGCTTTTGCGTAGTATTTGGTAACATTATATCCATTAATACTGTGGTATCCACTAAACCCAGGCATGGTAAAGGGAGACTTAGGCAGTTTTCAAACCTGAAAACACTTTTTTATTATCCGCCCTTAAAAGGACACTACACAACCAACAAACGAAAGTGAGTCTCACTACCCACAGTTCACAACAAGAAACGGTGAGGAGGTCATATATTTAACAGTCAGTAGAACAAATGATGAGTGTTTACAAAGAGAACAGAGTCACACGTGAAACAGGGAGGGACTGGATACATCGATGGGAAAGTACACAACAGATTTTGGGACACACTACAAGTAGTTACAGGCAACAGATACTAAGATAATTACAAAAGGAGAGAGAGGCAGTCCGGGACATGCAAATTAGCCATTTGTTAATAAGGAAACTGGCATCACAATATCAAAACATTATGTAATAAAATTAGTGAAACAAAATACATAGTAAAAACAAAGTAATATCAAAAATACCTTATTGTGACATCATGTCATATGAAGAATAGTAGGGGGAAAATATGCAATATGCTTTATGTTTAAGTGAAATATGCTGACAGATTATAAATCAGATTTATTCATCTGTGCTTTTCTTCCCTAGTGCTTCTCAAAGGGTGGTTGTGCCTTTTCACACAACTGAAAGCTCATTTTTAGGAAGCGCACGAAAGCCTTTCTTGTGAACTTAGAACCAAGTTAATCAGGCTAATCAGATCATTTGTATAAATGCAAGCAGACGCTTGTGACCTGAGCTAAACTGCGACATTTCATTATGCATGCCGGTTCCCCCCTGCTTTGTTCTGAAGTCGCACTCTGGCTCAGAGATATTGTTCACAGATGCAGAGTAAACTGCAAAAGCTGTGCAAATGATTCACAACCTTTAGAGGTTAGCAGTTGGTGGAGCAAGGGAGCAGGTACCAAAACACCCGCTTTTATCACATCACCTGTAAGCGAATGTCTACACGTGCGCAAGTGAGGACTCAGCTGATAAACAGCATCACCCTCGTTTCCAAATGTCACTTTGTTTCCGTTTCTCAGGCTTAAATAATTACAAACGATATGCCAATCCCCTTTGTGTCTGACTACACTTATGAAATAACTGAGCTGATTTAAAATGGCTTGTAAAATTAGTCATGAGCTTTTTATTTTATCCCATTCTTCCTTAATCATAAAGGACACAATTGTTTTTGTTGCATTTTTGTGTTTTGCAATTGTAAAAATAGTCCGTAGTGTCTAATACACAGGAAAGCGGATATGAAGAACACAGATTTCTTGTCATGGGAAATATTTGAGGATGAGCTTCCATGGGATAACAGAGATCAGAGCATCGGGAGTCTCATTCAGTCAGGATTGAAGTTTGCTGTTTGGCTATGCCCCAGTGCTGGAGATGGAAAAAAATCTGCCTTAGCGACAGAACTACAGTAAGGTTTCACTGTTTGTCAAATCACAATTAAACAGGAATTATAGGCAGCTGTACATATTGAGATACACTATATGGACAAAGGTACTGGGACACACCTCAGAATATTATGTTTGTTTTGTCATTTTACAGGTAGCAGCAAAATTTCAGTCTTCACGTATTGCTCTCCTATGAAACACATGCATGGAGATACACTATATGGACAAGTATTGGAACACACCTCTCAATCATTGAATTCAGGTGTTTCACTCAGACCCAATTCCAGAGGTATATAAAATCGAGCACCTTGTCATGCTGCCAGGTTTACAAGCATTTCTGAAAGAATGGGTCGTTCCGAAGAGCTCAGTGAATTCAAGCATGGTACTATCATAGGACGCCACTGAAGCAATGAGTCAGTCTGTGAAAAGTGGCAGACCAGGTAAAGTGACAGAGCGGGGTGACAGAGCGCTGAGGCGCATAGTGAGGAAAAGTCGCCAACACTGTTGACTCAACAACTGCAGAGTTCCAAACTTTCTCTGGCATTAACCCCAGCAAAACACTGTGGGTCAGGAGCCTCATAGAATGAGCTTCCATGACCGAGCAGCTGCATGCAAGCCTCACATCATCAAGCGCAATGCCAATTGTAAGATGGAGTGGTGTTCTGTAGCGTGACGAATCGCGCTTCTCTGTCTAGCAATCTGGTGGATGAGTCTGGGTTTGGCTGATGCCAAAACGTTACCTGTCTGACTGCATTGTGCCAAGTGTGGTGGGTGGAGAAGGGGAGATGGCATGGGGTTGATCTTCAGGGGCTGGGCTGGGCCCCTCAGTCCCACAGTGAAGGGAACTCTTAATGCTTCAGCATGCCAAGACATTTTGGACAATTCTATGCTTCCACCTTTGTGGGAACAGTTTGGGGAAGACCTGTGGTCCCCAGCTACTCTTCACAGTCAAGTTCGCTGTCATTCCCCACAGGGATCCTCAAAATCTGTCTGCTATTATTTATTACTATCATGTTTAAAATAAACATGCTAATTGAACTGTTTTGTTGTCTTCATTTATAATAATTTGTCTGCACATATTTCGCGGTTTTGAATTCTTAGCATGTTTAACTCAAATTCTTAATGGTACCTAGAGGAATTCTACTCAAACGTGAGGAAAACATGCAAATTCCATACTCCCTTGCACACACAGTCAGAGCTGGGAATCACCTACAGCCCCAGAGGCAAGAGGCAACAATGCACCGCTGAGTCTCCCTCATTCGAAAACATTTATCGATTCTCATCTTCTCTTATTGTTGATTTTAAGGGTAAATTATTTACACGGTATTCATTAATTACCAGCATAATCAGGTTTCTTTGTAACGAAAACTGGAACTTGTTTAAATCGAGGAAAGACAGATGTTTTCCTGCACTGCCCTGGAGGAGAATCGGATGTGTACCCCTGGGTGCCGGAACTTGCGCTGTTGGTTAACTTACGGCATATACGTAAGTGACAGGCTGGTTGTGGCATTCATCTTAATGACACGGGCGGAACCCTGACCCCCCATTTTCTCATCCGATTCATACAAAGGAAAGTCAGGACCCTGGTTCTGGGGTGAATCATATAATTACCACCATCAGAACAGGCTAAAGGCTAACCTGCACAACGGATGATCTCTGGTAAATGTCTTTACCCTCTGGACAGCTTATCACATCAGTTCTTTAGACTGTGAACTTCTCACGGCTGCGATATCAAGTAGCTTAATCTGTTTTCCCCGCTGACTGCCGGATATTGAGCGCCTTCGATCCTTTAAGCTCAAATTAGCACACATCTCTAATCATTGTTTGCCCTTCAGATAACAGTGCTAGCAGCTGCTGTGCAGATGGATGTCTGCCTAGGCCAGCATTACTGAAGAAACACTGGCACATATCGATGGAAGTGAGAATATGAAAAGGCTAAAATTTTCATCACAGGCAGGCAAACACCCTTCCCGTGGATATGCTCGAGTGTTGCTGACACCATACTGCCAGGGCAGTAAGTTAGCCCTCAGCTGAAATATTCATAAATATTGACTTTGTTTTCAACACGTCCCCTCAGAGGTGTTTAAGACAGCAGGGAGAGTATTAATGGACAGACAGCCAATGCGCTCCCAATTCATGCATATGAGTGGATCATTTTCCACATGTTGCGCAGAATAAATTGACCGAGAAGCAGGAGGATGTAAGCAGCCACTTGCCATCCTTTTCGTGACAATCTCTTTGTGTTCATGCTTCTGCTCCCTATGAGGTACCCTGGACCAAGTCTGGGCCATCAAGTGAAGATGAAGTCGCAACCTTTGTGAGGTTTGTGTCCAGTTTTTGATGAACGACGATGCATCTACTTGGAAAAATATGATTGCATTCAGGTCGACAAGCCGTCCATCCTGCAACTCCCAGCGGTGCTCCGAGTTTCCCAGCAGCTCAAGCTGGGTCAGTAATTCTGCTCAGCTCAAATGCAGGTGCTGTCAGTGAGGATTACTCTCTGCTACTAATGGCCACCGGATGACATTTGGTACAGTCGTGGGTCCGTGGGAACGTCTTCATCACATTCCTTAGAGGTTGTTATTCGTGACCTAAACCCACCGGTCAAAAGTTTAGGGCTTGTTTACATCAATCCTCTAGTTGACCTCGGTTACTCTAGTTGAAACATGATTCTACTAATTGCAAGTAAACACAATAGATCTTCTCTGTTGTAAATTTGGGGAGAGTGTAGAAGCTGATTAACTGCAACAAAGCAGAGGTCAATTAGCAAATGCCATGATGTACAGATAAAACAACAGTCAAAGCGCTCATTTAATAACACATCCATAACTTTCCAGCGTATGTTCCACACGTCATCATTTTGTTATCTTGTGTTTGCTGAGCATAACTATCCAAAAAAAATGCTTTCTTAATTTTTTTCTTTTGGGTATGCCTTCTTAAGCATACATGTAAAGTTTCTCTCTTACATTTATTTCTTTGCGTTCTTAGGTAATTATAGCATGACTGCATCACAGGTTTCACAATGCGCAGTTGGATGATTGACATTTTTTTCCATATGACTTTCACCAGTGGATAATGCAGCTTCTTTGAAGTATTCTTTTAATGTAAGGTAAGGAGTATGCAGTGATGTAAAATTGAATCTAAAGACAAAGAACTCAAATGCTGAGGCAATGTTCAAATATATCTTATCACCTTCCACATGACTCAGTGTTTCGCTATATATTCATTTAAAAAATATGTTACTAATAAATTGTATATTACCATTATAAAGTAATAGATTGTTAGAACTTAGACCTTTTGTATGTTAAGAATCATTTGCTTCTGACAGCTGGCAGACAGGAAATTCATGCTTAGATATTCTTTTTTTTTTTTTTTCTTCTTTTAATTGATGCAATTAACTGTGCAATAATGTAGAAGAGAAGATAGCAGCCAACACCCTAAAAGATGGTTAATTACCTAATTATGTACAAAATCTATCATGCAGACCATACCAGATCAATTCTCCTGATTCTCCAGGTGCTGCACACCACAATGGCATAGTGTAATATAAAGCTAAATTCTGTATTTTATAGAAAAATCAATTTGATATCTGAGTGTGGATTATTGATGTAGATAAAACTTGTGACTACAAGGAAAACATGCCCCAGATGTGGATATTGGATATGGCTTTGAATTTTTTTGTGCGATATCTAGGTGTAGTGAACTAGCCTCAGACTGACCCTGAACCATCACAGACATAAAACAATGATGCGGCATTAAGATCGGCTTGTTCAGGCAGCTGCTGACAGATTTCTCCCCGGGGGGCATTATGCATGCACATCTCCCATGCTGAAGAAACCAGCTCAGCATGAAATTATTCAGCATGAAGCTGAACATTTTACCCATTTGTTGAGCAGTCATATCATATTTCTTATAGATCTTTACAAAATACACAATCTCATTCAGTTATTCAGCCATGACTTGGCCAATTTTTTGTATACTAAAAATCAAGCGTAGAAAAAAAATGAATGCATGTCCTACTTTCACACATGTGATAGGACGACTTTAAACAGTCTTTTGGCAAATTGTAATGTGAAATGTTTGCAATAAAAAAAGGCTGTAGAATTACAGAAAGTCAGCTATGTCAATCTAGATTGGGCAATAATCCTTTCGAAATAAGGTGATGTTTTTCCATGATGGATGGCCAGCTGTTGGGGGAGTGATTTTGCAAATGTAAAACACTTACAAAAAATAAAAAACAAGAATAAGTACTGGTGGTACCAAAAGCAAATTACGGGATTTTAAGAAAGATGTTTCTTTTTGGGCTGCAAATTTCCACCATAGATGTATATAATTCCAAAATCGCCAGGCACGTCTGACTGAGTGATCATCTGTTGAGATGGAGTTCAGTGGAAGAAAGTTGAAAAGTAATTCCAAGCAGGACTCAGGCTGCCTTGGCAGTATGTTCTGTTTTAGGAAGCATTTTTGTGGGACGGCAGTTTGTAATCTGTCAAGCAACTACAGCTCTGCCAAATTGTTTATGGCCTTGATCAGTCTATAATATTGAGGTCTACTATCTGAACAATGCAGGTGTGTGGGTTGAGGTCACATGGTTAAGCGAATGAGAGACCAAAGGCACCCACCTTTGGTATTTTCCAGTTTTTCATTTAGGCTTCAAAAGTACTGCTGAGAAAGAGAGAGAGGCTGTTTAAACACCCGGTGTTCTTTTTCTGTGCTGCCATTTTGTTTGTGTCCTTTGGAACAAATCCAAACATTCTGTATTATTAGTTGCCGGATTCCCAAGTCGAGCAGGCAAGGGCTTTCGTTCTGAGATGTCACCGCGGTAGGAGCCGAGCAGGTCTTCTCAGAATCCATCAAAAGAGGAGACGGATGCTGACTGTGGTTGAACAAAGGCAGCGAAACGCAGGACTTCTTAGGCAGATTAGCCTCTATGGCAACAGAACTGAAAGGCTAATTTAAAATTAATTTTCGTTGTAGAGCCCTGTCTCTGTGCAGCAACTCTGAGTGGATTTCAGCACTGAGACTCTGGCTAGTTCTGGGTTGGGTAGGAGTCATTGAGTTTATTGTAGTTAATTTTTGCTCTACACAGTTTCTCAGTCCATCCTAAGAGTTCATAGATGGCTCATGCTTATCTGTAGAATTGTATTACTGTTTATAGTTTGGGGATTTATGATCCAGTGTTATGAGACAATGTCCCTTTCTCATCTTGCCTGCGCATTCTGCTTGTGAAAAATGAGGCCAGACCTGTCTTATGTTACCCTGTGCTGCCTGGATAAACACTTAGACAAGGGTTTCCCAGTTCAGGGCCTGGAGGGCTTGAATTCAGCACAGTTGGCGCAAACGCATCTTACACAGTTAATTACCAGGTTTATTAAGTGCGTTTGAGTAGGGAAATCTGTAAACAGTGTTGGATTCTGGCCATTCAGGACCAGAGTTGGGCAACCCTGACATAGACTGACAGTAATCTATCCATCTATTTTCCAGTCTAGGGTTGGGGCGTAACAGAGTGGAAGGGAAAGGGGTCGTGGAACAAGGGAAACACAGGGTGTGATGCACAAGGGAACACATGTGGACAAAGGGGTATATTTTTATATTTTTCTGGTTTTTTATTTACACACGACAAACACAGGACAGATAAACCCGGTGCAGAAAGGCTTGGGAGTGACTATAGCCAACACAATAAACGAAACCCCAGCTACCAAACGCAACCTGAAGCTAACTTACCGAAGTGCAAAGAAATCAAAGAACAAAAACGACAAATACTATTCCTTACTTCCTAATCAAACTACAACAAAAACTCGCAAACAAAAAATGGCAATCACTCCCTACGCACCTAACATACACACAGCAATGCGTCAGAATCTGAGGGGCGCGTGAAGATGTTAACCAAAACCGGGCGAGAGATTGAAACCAAAAAACAAACCAAGAAAAAGATACATGCAGGGGCAAAGCGAAGAATCAGAAAACAATAAACCTAAAACCGCCATACACAATAAGTCAAATCTAAGAAAGCAAACCAACAATATCCAAAAAAATGAGCAGAGCTCTCGAAGTCTCTCTCTGTCGGGTTTTCAGGTCGAGGATGTGATGGACGTGGGCAGGATGCTGCAGACGAGACCTGTGGGTGGAGCCAAGCTTGCAGTGGCACGTAACAGCGCGTGTTTGAGCAGGGAAATCTGTAAACAGTGTTGTATTCTGGCCATTCAGGACTAGAGTTGGGCAACCCTGACATAGACTGACTGTAATCTATCCATCCATTTCCCAGTTGGTTATCCTACTCAAGATCTTGCACAGAAAATACAACTACTAGTGTGATAAAGACCATGAAAAAACATATTTGTTTTATAAAAAGGAAAGTAGATTAAGGAGCGACCAGACACCCACAGTTTCCATTACTGTTTTCTTCTGACATTCACGTTGTGTAGTGTGTTGTAACTAATGAACATTTACATTAGTACAACATTCTCCAACAAGATATTCATACTTTCTTCTAACAACAACATACTGCCTAATACAAGACTAAGTACTAACTGTAAGCCAGGTGGCACAGGGTGAAAGCACTACTGCACTAATGTTTAAACTGACCAATGAACAAACCCCCATAGAAGAAGCAAGACAAATAACATACGTCTTTGCAGACAGGGACAAATTTTAGGAGAAAAAGGCCCTAACACACTTCACTGTCCTTGTTCTTGTTGCTAGGCAGGCTTCTGATATTAGGCTGTGAAACTGTTCTAATCAAACACACCAGCCAAACAAGCAGCATCACCTCATATTAGGTCTGATGTCCTGTTATGCATGATTACATAAGCCAGTGGACTAAAACCCCATAGCACCATGTGCCAGTTCGTTCTGGTTACGACTCTTTGATTGTGGCAATGTGTTCCGCACGCATCAAGCAGCAAATCCTCTTGTGAAACCATTGCCCATCTGACACAAAGTTTTGCCACAGCATTAGAATTTGCTGTTTTCGAGGTATATGTTCACTGCATAGTATTAGCTCAGGGAAAATCAAATTAGTTCTTATTAGATGTGACCATACACATTGAAAGCAGAAGACTTTGATGGATGTGAGCCTCCTGCTGTAGGTTTTGAGGATATCGTGAATTATATGGTTTTTCAAACATTGGAGGTGACTCTGAAGCAGACAAGATGTTTTTGTGTATTCACAAATAAGTACAAATATAAATCACTTTTACTCATCGTTTATTATTACATATTATCATTGTCTTAATTTTGTCATATAATGGCAACGTTAAGTTGTTACTTTGTTCTGGGCTGTAATGTTAAGGTGCTCTGCCTGTTTTCGTGGTCGTTACAACAAATTTGGTTTGATCGCACATAAGTGAATGTGTTTTAGAGGTAAAATACAGATTGATTTATTTGTTTCAAGGTCAATTAATTTGCTGTTGTGTTCTTATAATTGAGAAGCTTATAATGGGAGAACCTGTTTCCTTGCCAGGAAAGACGGAGAAGTTCACACATTTGGGTTTTCTGTTTGCATATTTGTTTGCACTTTTATCAGTGGTCTTTGCACTTTTCCTAACCTGCACAAATTTTTGCGTGCTGAAGATAATTATTGTTCCACTCCCCACATCGCACTGTCCCATCTCTTATTGCACTGTTTATACTGTTCTGTCCTGTTGTCCCCCGTGCACCTGTTCCCTCCCCTGTAACTGTGGCACAAGAATTTCACTTTCACCCACTTTGATGATGCATGTAAATAAAGTGATTGTGATTTACGAATCTCATTGACCCATATTTAAAGGCAAAATATGTCCAAATGTCCAACTGGCATCACAAATGCAGTGGCCATTTTTCAGTTTGTCAGTACTTAACATTACCGCTCAAATGGAACAACAGACGGACACGGACTTGGGGGTTCGCCAGCTCTGATCGTAGCCTGTGGTGGATGTGAACTGGCCCTAATTTCGAGCGACCAGACACACACAGTTTCCATTACTGTTTTCTTCTGACATTCACATTGTGTAGTGTTGTAACTAAACAAACATTTACATTAGTACAACATTCTCCAACAAGATATTCATACTTTCTTCTAACAACAGCATACTGCCTAATACAAGACTAAGTACTAACTGTAAGCCAGGTTTAGTTTCCACCTCTCTCTCTCTCTGTATATATATATATATATATATATATATATATATATATA
>JAODJU010000014.1:19014765-19033296 GCA_026776725.1 Gnathonemus echidnorhynchus | reverse complement strand
TTATTAAACTAACTACCTGGGAGAACTGAAAACACGGCCTGGATTTGGAATCGAGGTCCAGAGTTGAAGAACCCTGCACTACAGGCTAATGGTGAGCTTGGAGATGCTGCAGGAGGTTGTATACACTCTGACTGGGATGCCAGTCTAATACTGCCAGTTATGAGTAAGTACTACAACACGACTTTTAAACATTTTTTTCAAATCTGACCAACATGCTCTGAAGGAAACCGTTTACTCTGTCTGTACTGGGTCATCCTAAAACTGCAGAAATTGAGGGGTTAATAGAGCAGTCAGCCAAATGTAAAATATAACATCAGAAATATCAGCTGTTCACTCTGAAGCTCATACTAGTCAAATGCTGTTAACTAAACTAACTTACTAAAGCTCTTTTAAACCCTCTGGTTGTATAAGTGATGAACCATCGGGAACGTTGTGGCTGTAATGAGAGACAAAGGGTCCTCTTCTGATTTTCTTAGAGAATTCTTTCTGATTTGGACGTATATGAGCTGTTGTGTAACATCATACACAAACAATAATTAGTAAACTGATTAGAATCAGATAATGAGTAGGAAGTTTGACTGTCTTCACAGGGAAGGTAATTACAATGCCCATCTCCTTTAAGGAGGAACACCAGTTTGCGTGTCATGAACAAAATGTTGTATGAGTTTAACAAAGAGACAAACAACATAAATTAGCAAAGACTTATTCCGAAAGAAAGAAAAATCATGTAAATATATAAACCTGACCATGATATATTATGGTTTCCCCTCATCTCATTTACCAGATGCTTTTCCTGGTGAGAATTGCAGTTGTTTTATGGAATGGATACTGTACAGTATGTATGTATGTATACACACACAGACACACAAACACACACACACACAGACACACACACACACGCACTTTGCATTTAAGGATTATTTGATAATTTCATTGTCTAGCTAGATGCCATCCAAGTCTGCATGGATGCAGCCGCTGAGAGTTAATTGTCTCAGCACAGGTCTGTGAGCAGCACTTTGCCAGAACTCTGGGGCTGGTCCTGAAATTTGCACCACCAGGGGGAACAGGATATGAAACTGGCTGATGGCCAAAAACGTTCTATTTCGGTAACGACCTGTGTTTATGGCTATTGTTAATTTGTCAAGACACCTGGCGAGAGCAACTTCAGGAAAGGGCAGAGTGATACCAGGTGTGGAAATACACCACAGTCAAGTGTAGAGATTAGATTGGAGAAGCTGGCAAACAGGGGATTCATCAATAGGCTGTTCAGACAAGGCCCTGCAACGTCTGATTGGACAGCAGAGTGGTCATGGGTCTGATTGGACGGCAGACTTTATCTTGTAAGTGGCTGAGCTGTCTTTGTGGCCTAGCCCTGATATTATTAAAAATTCTAACCTTCACTCCTAGGATGAGTTTTCTAGTCTGCACATACACCACAAACCTTAGGGTCAGATTATCTTTATATGTGAATTTTGTCCCCCCCCTCCTTTTTTTTAGGTGGGGGGGTTAAATTTTCAATACGTTCAAAAACATTCAGTTTTAGACATATTGAAAATTACTGGGTAGCTGGGTAGTTCCTTTCTATAATGACCCATTGCTTAGTGTTTGTGAACTGGGGGGGGGCAGTAGGATTTCTACATAAGAGATTCAATTCCAGATGAAGCTTCTCGCAGCTTGTTATCAACATTACTGGAAAATTGTGGAAAAAGAGAATAAACACTGATACACTGTCATGAATCACCTATGAGAAGGAATCGTTTCTCAACCTCAATATACCACATTGAGAAATTATTCTACATGCTTAAGATCAAAATGTTTATGCTAAATATCATGTAATTTATTTTTACTGCAAAGCAAACTGGTTATTCTGCTGCTTGAATACCAAGATTCAGTCCACCCTTGTCTTTCCCAGGAAGTCATGCTTGTGTGCTTTCTGATGGGCAGCGGATGGCAGAATAAGTGTAAAACAATAAGCAGTTTACTAGCTCTAATGTTAAAATAGCGATGGGGGCTTTGGTTCATCACTGTGACCATTGAGACTCATTCCTGCAACAGTCCAGGGAGCAAAGTGTTATTAGAGCAGTTCTGTAAGTTTGAATTAAGTTCTATTTTCGGGATGAAAACACCTTGTAGGCCATAAATGATTTCTGATATACTTTAAAGATAACACAGATAATGAATGTTAATTACTTTATAACTGCTAATGCACTGTACTGATTTGTTTAGGGAACACAAATAGTGATTGCTGATTTGTTTCCTGCTTCAAAGCATATCAGAGAAAATAAAAGGAAATTTAAACAATATGAGTTGTATAATAATTTAATTTAATACATATATTTTTCCATCCTCCTATCCAACACCCTAGTTAGTGCCTGATGGGTTGAAAATGATATAGATGAATAAATGACATAAACATCATTTTAGAAAAAGTAAACAGGAGACATATGTTCCTTTAACTTGATTTAGCTCATTTGTGCACCTTAAATTATTGTACCTTAGTCTACGACTGAATTAGATTATTCAATTTGCTTCCATTATGTTTAGTTAGTTCTGTCTGTTGTTGGTAAAGTCATATCTGTCAGTCAAATGAGAACCACCTCAGTACAAGTTTAATTGTTTACAGTACGTGCAGAGGAGAGTCAGGTGACTAAATGTTGTTTTCTGATTAATCAAACCTGTCCCTCATTCCCTGGTGGGTGCACATTCTCAACTCACATGATCCTGTGAGACATTTCCTGCCCCCAGACTGGCATATTTCCTTACTGTTCTGTTAGTCTTGCTCCTATACCACCTTCTATAGCCCATAAAAGACTCCCCAAATAAAGATCTAGAATTTCAATACTGCACATGCGAGGTAAGACAGTGCTAAGGGGCAGATCTAGCTATTCCTCTGCTTTCCAGCTAATAATAATTTGTACGTCTTCCCCTTTCTGTTCAGCACTCACAGTGGTCGTCTTAATTGTTGTGCTCAAAAAACATATAAGTAGAATAATGTCGCTGTGCATTTGAAAACTTTGAACTGTCTGTCTGCAAGATTGCTTCAAATTTTCTAGGTAAAGTACAAGTTTATTTGCCGAGGAAGATTTTGTTGATCATCTGAGAGTTGAAAAAAGGACTTTTTCATGAAGGATACTGCTGCACAGAAATCAGTACATATTGTGAGTGCTTGGGCACTGGATCTGCTGACCTTATCTGATCCTTCATTGATTTCAGAGTACTGCACCGGGCTAAGATTTGTCTATCAAAGACCAAATGACTTAAAAGTGATTTCTGCTAGAACTTTGCTCAGAAGTAATGGATCATTCTTTCTCAAAACATGACAGCATATTCTGAACTTTTGCTATTTGGGTACTCAAGCTGTTGTACACTTTGGACTGCCTTGGCAGAGCGTGACTCATTGGGTTGGGACACTGTGCCAGTGATTGGATGGTGATTGGTTCAGATCCCAGGGGTGGCAGAGTGTTTTCAGGGTTTGACCCCTTAGAGCGAGACCCTCAACCCCCAAATGCTTCAGCAACCGTATGACCCTGCTTTCATAAAAAATTAATACATTACAGTATGTTGCTTTGCACGAAAGCTAAATAAATAAAATATAATCTGAACTATTGCATATGACTCCCAGCTGGATTGGGTTTCAAAGACTGATTAAATGTTACTCAAGCAAAAGGAGTAGGAAAAGTAGAAGAAGCAGTGCGGCTAGATTTCCTTCCTTCGGAGTAATTACCTTGACAAGAAGAAGGGATATTTTAGTTCTCAACTAAAATGCCAGCGCATTTCTTGACTCTCAATGTGGATTGTGTTGTATCTCTCCTGGTCATTGCGGCCATCATCTCACTCCCGACCAAAACCAGGTCATCTTCAGATAAAGCTTCTATGAACTACCAATGTTTGAAGTGAGGCTATTTTTTTTCTCTTATTCAA
Organism: Gnathonemus echidnorhynchus; assembly: GCA_026776725.1. NCBI lineage: Eukaryota > Metazoa > Chordata > Actinopteri > Osteoglossiformes > Mormyridae > Gnathonemus > Gnathonemus echidnorhynchus. The sequence goes on along the minus strand of JAODJU010000014.1, from coordinate 19,029,375 downwards.
GCTGTGAATTCTTTCTCTGAGCCAGGAGAACAGACTTATGTCACACAGGGATGCTTGTAAGAAATCGGCTTTTCTTATTTAAATTGGTCTCCCCATGGGTCGAGAACAAAACTTAAATATGCTGAGGAAGCCAAGGTGGTCATTCTGCAGCTTTTTCACAAAAGATAATGGCCTATTTTCAGGGGTCTTTTTTGCGGAATCGCTCACCCACGGCCTCAAATAGGAAATCAGGTGTGAATAATCTGAGTTATCGACTGAACCAAGCAGGACTGTCTGTCACCTGACCACAAAGTTATTTTTAAAAAGGGAGTTCAATTTATTTGAGTAGATGAATGTTCTTCTTCTTGTTGTCAATATTATTATTATTAGCAAACACTTCACTTTTGCTGTCTGATTTTCTTCGCCTGGATTGGTATTAAAACTTTTAATAACATGCATTTCTGATTTAAAGAATGCCAATATAATTACCAACTATCCCTTAGACAAATTCAAACTATGAACAGCAACTACGGAGTCTGTGCATCAACCCAGAATATCGCTGTGTCTTTATTCTCTTCGCCTCTCTCCTTTCTTGCTCTTTAATGCCTGTACTTCTGAACTTGAGCCAAGAGGAGGGAACACATCTGTCTTTATCTTCAGTCATAGTGCTGTCTATTTCGCTCCATATTTTGTCAAGTTTGAACTAGTTTCACTTCAGCTCCAGCTCCAGCCTGGTAACAAAGGCCCAGGAGACGGGCATCGCATCCTGACTGATAACAGCAGCACCAGCACAACCCCCTGCACTGGCTCAGCTGTAACCTATTGCTCTCCTTCTTACTTGGTCCAGTACCTCTTTGAGGACACTTGGTTATATTCCTAGTTATTCTCTCATCCTGTCCACAGTGTAGCCCAGCCTTGTGCTCCCTGCTGCCTCGATAGCTTCCAGGTCCTCCTGCAACCCTGACCAGTACAGAAGATGACTGGATGGATGGATGGATGGATGGGCAGGTAGATTGTTGGATGCATATCTGTTTATGAATTGGTATGCATTCTTTCCGAGTACTTAGCTGATGTTCCACTGTACATGCCTCTTCCTTATAGTTTGAAAATTAATGGCATTAGCTTTCACACAGGGCAAAAGGCAAACAAACGGCATTTTTAAAATATCTACAGCAGTAATAACTACTTGAGACAGAGTATTGCATGCGTGGAATGTGCTAAAGCTATAATCAACTTGCTGTGAAAGCAAACATAAATAAATACTGTAAATATTACATTGCCTGAGTGTGTACAGTTGTATAAAATGGCATGAGAATTGATGTGCTTTTGTTGAGTGTGTAATCTACTGCAATCACATTAACCATCTGGTGGCTCACAAATTAATGAGAACTGAGACATTTAAGGGGTTGTGATATTATTAATGATATAACCATTCCATATCACTTAGTATATGATTCTGCTATTTTCATATTTTTACTGGACTCTCTCTCAAAACACAGAGGCTCTGCGCTGGAATTGTTTGTACCAAAATTTTTCAAAATATATTTTGTGAAATCACTAGGGGTAGCTGAGTTGTAGCCTCAAACCTACTGGGCAGGAGGGTTTAAATCCCACCCTCCGCTCTGTATGTGGAGTTTCCATGTTTGTCTCGCAGTTCAAAGCGTGCAGTCAGGTGAAATTGTGTGTCTAAACTGCTAATAGCATGTCTGTCTGCTGGTGGATTGGCTTTCTGTGCAGTGTCCTCTGCCTTCTGCCCTGTGCTTTCAGGAGTAGGCAGTAGGATTACGGAGCCTGTACTGGGCAACTGGTTATGGAAAATGGATGGATGGAAGGTAAAAATTCCAAGAAAACGTGTGTGTGTGTGTATGGCCTGTTGTTTATATTTTTATATACACCTTGGGAAACAAGATGCCTGCACACAGAGCTATAATCACACTATAAATCAGGTTAGGTGTAATAACTACCATCTATTTATAATCCACAGTGTGGAGGTAGATTACATCTGAAGTTTGGGCTAGAAAATCATTACGAAGAACTCCCTGTTCAATCTAAAAAAATAGGTCTCATCTGGGTTTTAGATAAGTCTTAATAGTATTTCCATTCCAAATATCTCTGGAGATCTTAAAATAGAATTACTTTAAGATCTCCACTGCTTTTTTTTATACATTTCCATTTGATCATCTCCTGTAGACATTCAGAGATGTATTGTGTCGCTTGACAATATCTCATTTAAAACTTTTATTTTAATGTTATTTATTTCACAAATTTTGGTTTGCAGTTGAAGGAGGAATTATTCAGAAAAAGGGGGAAAAATTGCTAAGATAATAAGTCAACATTTCTCTCAGGGAATAAAAAGGACTATTGGAGTGATGTAGCTTTCCTGTGTTCCAGCTTCTCCATGTGTTTTTATACAGGTATTTTTCAAAAAGGGCATTTGAATTGGAGATTTTAAATTGGTGTCATTATCCGATTCTTCCTGGAAATGAATATATAGGGTATTATCATTTATCGTAACTGGTGGTTCCATGTGACTTCCACAACTAATAAATACTTCACATTAAATCACGTCTACAGAATCCATTCAGGTTAAATAGCTGCTGAGAGATACAGCAACACAACTCTCCTAAACCAATAAACCGAATCTTATCCTGGGCGTCATAACATCAGGCTACTTGTCTGAATTATGAATGATTAATACATCAACTAAACTGAATATATGACACATTATTAATAAAGCCCACATCTGTTTGTTTAAATTTTTAATTCCTGGCTTCATTAAAAATTTAAGGTGGGAAAAGCGAATAAATATTAAGTCTACAAAATTCAGTCTACATATGTATTAATGTAAATGAAGATTTAATTTTTTATAATGAAGAAAAGATGGCATGACCTAAGATGACTACACCAAAAAGACAGTAAATGGAGTAACCCTGAGGAATTACATTCCTTATACCCCCCAAAGTTAATGCCATAGTAATATTAAAACCCTACACTGCTCATATATTTAATGAACAATTCAGTGTGTGTGGATCTTTTGTAACAGATTTGATAGGAAAAAATATCTCTAAAGAAGGCATTGGAACTGGGACATGTTGGTTTTGGTGTCATGGCATGTGACAGTACGATGTTCTTAATGAAGTCCCACTCTGCGTAGCTGTCCTTCAGTGTAAGCCTTTTAGGAAAGGGGTGCCCATTGGGAGCTGTTCTACACACAGAAGCACTCTTGCCATAGCATGTTCTCTGGGTCTGTTTTTAGTTTTACTCATTCCGTTGGTTCCTCTTGAGCTGTGATACCCCTGCGCTAACTTCTGCTCTTGGGGGGTAGACGCGTCTTCATTAACCACAAAGCCAGCACATCTTGGCAATATTTTACATGTCTGCACAGATAATGTCATATTTCCTCTTCTTGCCTATCCTCTGCAGGCTTGGGTCTTTTATTTATGAAGCCACTCTGTAGCGTCCTTGGTGTTCCAGGCAAGGACAGGAATTACTCTTACGTGGCTGCAGCAGTAATGCAGTTATTGCTGTTGATGATGGCTGCCTTAATGAGCAGCTTTTATCAGTTACTTGGCAGCAAGGACCTTTTCTTTGACACCCTTCAAGATTCAATTAATTACTTTGCAAACTTCGAAGAAATCATACGACTGAAATCACGTGAGTCACGGCTAAGTTTTTTTCCGTTTTAGCCGACAGACCATGAGACTCATTATTGCTGGAAATTTCTGTGTTTAGACAAGATATGTCTCACCGTCAGCTATATCTCAGTCTTCAGACGTTTATGCATATTAGCAAATCGTTTATATTTTAAGGATGGGGAACTGGTGGACAGCGCGGCAGGTTGGATTGATGCCAGCTTTGTAAATAGTTCTCCGTAGTTGCAGGTATTGTGTATAATGTAATTGTGCTGTGTTGTAATGTCAAGTGTAGTGTTAATGTTAGTCATTGTACATAGTGTGTCTGTGTGTGTGTGCACCCACCGTGCATGTTAGGAGTAAGCGGGGCGACAGGTACGGTGAGCAATGTGAGCGTACTGTCAGTACGACTGGTACGGGTGTAATAAACACCACCTTGTGGTTGAACCTGGAACTGTCTCCGACTGATTAATATACGCGGCTTGGCTCGGCGACCCGCTTTTACAATGGTGTCAGAAGTGAGATGGGAGGGGTCACATGACCACCTCCGACAACTTCAGCAAGGTTTTCTGCGGCTGTGGAGGGGAGCCTTCCCCTGATGAGCAGCAAAAGTTTGCAATCCGGAACCTAAAAATGAGTCCTTGGGGATCCCGCAAGCAGGGTTGTGGCTGAACCCACGGAAGTGCCGAACGCGCTACCTGGGCCATGTGATCAGCAGGGAAGGCGTGGTGCCAGTGGTGCGCGACTGGCTAACCCCGCACAACGTGACAGAGCTCTGCCCCCTCCTGGGGCTGTCATCTTATTCTCGGCACTTCGTGAAAGACTATCCGGGGCCGGGCACTTCGGTGTGAAAAGATGCTCGGGAAACTGCAGCAGCAATTCTGCTAGCCCGGTTACCGGCAGGACACCAAGCTATTGTGACGCGTGCATGGCCCAGAAGGGTCATAGCCCTAGTCCAGGGCTCCCCAGCAGCTGAAACTGGTGGGCGCCCCCATGAGGCAGGGGCAGGTAGACGTCCAGGGCCCCTTCTCCCGCACCGAGGCTGAGAACAGCTTGATGATCGTGGCCATGGACTGCTTCACAAAGTGGCCCAAGCTGTATGCGGTTCCTGACCAGAACATCAGTTTTTTTGCAGGTTCGGGGCCCTCAAGGAGCTGCACAGTGACTAGGGGAGGAACTTCGAGGTGCAGGTGTTTGATGAGGTCTGCCGGTGCCTGGGGATTGTGAAGACCTGCACCACCCCCCTTCACCCTCAGAGCGATGGAGCGGTTTCATCGTACCCTAACCACACAACTAGCGATCTTCATGGACGAGCACCAGACTGGAACACCCACCATGTCATTGGGTCTCCTGGGTCCTCTGGGTCTACGGCGCAGCAGTGCAGGAAAGCACTGGATCATGTTTGCCCATGAGCTGCGGGCTCCAGTGGAGCTGATATTCGGCTTGAACCCCTGAGCTATAGCTGTCGGCAACACCAGGGCTAGGCTACCTGCTCTAACTCCGGGTGTACATGTAGGTCATGCACAAGCTGGCCAGGAATAATCATGGTGTGACCATGGTGTGGCCAAACAGAAGAGGTCGTATGATGTCCACTGCAAGGCACAGGCCTTCCATCCCGAGGACCCTGTTTGGGTGTACTGCCCCATCAGGAAGGGTAGCCAACCAAGCTCGACAGCCACTTAGACTCATGCCTACTTTGTAAATAGTTCAAGTGTAGTGTTAATGTCAAGTGTAGTGTTAATGTCAAGTGTAGTGTTAATGTTAGTCGTTTTACGCAGCATGTCCGTGTGCGTGTGCACCCACCGTGTGTGCTAGGAGTAAGCGGGGGCGACAGGCACAGTGGGCAGTGCAAGTGTGCTGTCAGTATTACTGGTACGGGTGCAATAAACACCCCCTCATGTTTGTAACTGTCTCTGACTGATTAATATATGAAGCATGGCTCAGCAACCCACTTTTACGGTATGAATAAATTTTCACTAACCCCTCCATAACATTCATGCTGACTAATACTACTGAGTGTGTTGTTCACCTCGGTGAGCATTATTTACACAAACTCTGATGTTTTATTTTGTATTTTATTTTAGTATTTCCATTACTCAAGATTGCTATAAGCTGGTAAACACAGAATACAATCGTTACAATAACTGGCGAACATAGTGTGTCGATCATAAAAATACTCATGCACGAATTTTTAACAATTTCATTGAATGGCACCTTAAAATCAGCCAAATGAAGCTAACGTCAAAATTCACTGAAAAGTACAGCTGGTGTTTTCACCAAAAGTAGCATGCAGTGTAATTTCTTATCCTCATGGAAAAGGAGGTACAGTAAACTTAATATTTCATCCTTACAAAGTGAGTATGAACCTGAAACATCACCAGGGACAGTTTGTACTCACGGTAAGGTACGCTTTCGTATTTTTTGTTCGATGTTCTTGGTCTTCTGTGTACAAGTAGCCTTTTTAAAGTATGTATTTAATATTTAAGATTAACTTGAAATAATATCATTTATATATCAATGGAAGACATAATACTATTAGTCCATGCACAGTGTATTCAGAGTAAGTTGGTTTTATGTTATGAATGGCTCTGTAACACTAACTGTGTAGAAATTCAATTCAACACAACCTCTGTTGAACTGCAAGATCAGAAAAGACAGGTGAGTTATAGCAGTGACAGGAGAATGCTTACATTTAGTCCTCCATTCAACAGACTGGGGGTGTTATTGTGCTTGGAGGATAATTAAAGGACAAGCAAGACTTTTGTAGCCATTTATCTCAGTCTTCAGATGTTTATGCACATTAATAAAAAGAAATATGTGCATATTTTGAGGCGCTGTGTATGGAGTGTACTGTCCCTACATCACATGGGAGCTTATCTCAAGATGTTTATGCAATTTAATAAAAGAGCCGCAATATTAAAACTGAGTCTCCTCTTGCAACAAAGTAACAATGCATTCCATGAATATTCTCACCAGCTCACAGTTAATAAGTACCACCCCTTAGGCACTGATCGGGAGCCTAACTCATACCTACCGCCCGCATGAGCGCAGAGTGGTGCGTAAGATACAGCAAGGGCATCCCTGAATCACTCTGAAGGACTTTTCAGGACGTATGACACAAAACTAGCAGGCTTCTCATCGACGACAGGAAGTTGCCGTATGGTCCAGTTATTTTCAGGACCTCGGCTCTGTTTCATGAAGCTCTACAGAGCAGCACCTCGGTGCTGGCTCAGCCCTTGGCAGAGATATCTGGGGAACAAGAGGCATCACCCACAGAGCAGATTCTATAATTACACGACTTTGGAGTGAAGGGAAGCCATTTTAATTGGTTTGGGTACTTGTAGGGCAGCAGTTCATGTAATGGTCACAAAGCTGAATTTATTAGTGAATAACTGCAGGATAAATTTCCATTTGGCATTATTGCAGTAGTATATCCTTTAAGAATATGCCTTAAATGAATTGCTTCAGTTCTTAACCAACTCTATAAATAAGCAGCAGTTTAAAGTATAAATGTTACATGCACTGGTGAAATGTAGACTCGTAATTATGGAAACAGATTCATTTAATATTGTTTTATTTAAAAAGAATATTTAACAAATTCACCCCCCCACACCATGCCCCAGGGTGGCCCTGAAAGCCCAAAGCACATCAACATTAACCCAACGCAAAAACATTAACACAGCACAAAAACATTAAGATAAAAACATAAGGACAAAAAATTAACCCAATTTAATTTTAAAATGTGCAGTGTTCCCTTACTTGTGTTGTGTTCTATAAATGTGTTGCATTTTTCGGAACAGAAGTGCTCCATGCCACAGGGGGCAGTATTCAACTGTCAATATTATGCCTCTGACACCGATATCTATGGTAATTGATTAGTGTCGAAGGGCTTCAAACTCAGAAAACATTTACACATATGTTAAATAGGTTTTACATTTAGATTGTTTAAGAAAAGAAAAAAATATTGACCTCATGTTTTTTGAGAGCAGTTTTTTGAGAGCAGTGTCATTAATTGACAAAAAATGAGTCCATACTTGAGTGAATCACTTTTATTTCATGGCTGCTTTATTTAACCTATAGACATGCACTGATTTTTGTCTTTATTTTGAGAAATGCGATCAGAATAAAGAAAATGTCTATACTGAATAGTTGATCTATATTTACAAACAAGGAAGCCCACAGATTGTTTTAATAAAACTGTTCACATCTCACATTTGGTTTTTATTTAAAACTGATCATTTAACACACTTCATAGAAAATATTGTATATTGCTATATTGTCTAAAAGTACCAATATGGTTTTTGGTCCATATTGCGCAGCTCTACGGATCATACAGAGGAGGAAGATGCAGGTTCCCAAGTCACAAAGTGAGGGAGATCTGTTTTGTGTGTGTGTGTGTTAACTATGACTACATTTATATGTGATAACCCGATTAACCCGATTAAGATGTTGTCAAATGTTTTTATTAACACGATTACTGTGTCTACATGACTAGCTCCATAATCAGGGGGGCGTTCCGCGAAGCAGGATTAAGGGAAAGTCTGACTTATTTCGACGTCTGGCTCATTTAAGTGGGAGTTCCGTTCCATCGAGGTGTCTTAAATGAATCCCCGCTGAACTACCATGGTAACTTGTGTGAATAAGTCTGATCCGGACCAGGTTAACTGTCTCGCTTAGTTTAGCGTTGTCTCAAAGAATGTCCGACGTGTGGGAACAGATTCCCAAAAGATTGTTCCTTTGTCATATGATAAATATAATGAAGCCTATAAAAATCACGTCTCAGCATTCCAATTAATTCCAAAATAATTAAAATAAAAGCTACCCATATCACAAAGGTCAAACATGAAATGCAATGACTGAAATTGAAAAAAAAATGTTAAAACAATATGAACAGGAAGATATATTTATATTATTGTCTACTTTGAAAGTTTATTAGTAAAAAGCAAAGACACATCGTTATCTGTGCAGAACATTTCACACAGATGCGATTGAAAGTATTTTACAGAGATCAAAGGATACAGAATAACATCATACAGTAAGAACGACACATGATCTCAACCCAGAAGGTTCCCCGTTGGCTATGAGGATCGAACCAGGAACTTTTGCGGTGCATAAACCACTGTACCACCGTGCCACTCTACTGGGCACTTGCAACATTTATATAACTTATGCATTTAGTCTGTCTGCAATTCTTTACCAAGTGAACTCCCTGGCTTAATTTATGGCCACAGTGTTGCCTTTTTTAATCAATTACATCTTTGTATTTTTCATACAGCTCCATCAGCAAGCATTTTAATGTTTTTGCATCTTTTCAATGTTTTTGCATTGGTTTAATGTTGAAATGTTCTGGACTTTCAAAACCACAGACCAACACAAAAAAAAACAGACTGAAAATCAATCTGCATGTGTTGCAAACCTGACTGTTTTAACAAGACTGGAGAAGTAGCAGGACTCAAACATTGTCAGTGCTACATGTGCAACATTAAAATGATTTGATGAAGTTTGCATTTTTCCAATTAAAAAGGATGAGATGCCTAACTTACAGCCAGACAGAATCTTGCATTTAATCCAGATTAACAGGTATGTCTATATTTGATAGCATCACACTCTGGTAAACTATGCAGTATTGCTTCTGTTGGTCATAAAACTAGTATCACACTTACAACAGCCCTCTGTTAAGCTGATTAATAACCTTTATCACAATAGAATATTTTGTAATGTGCTAAACATTTTAATAGAAGTGTTTTTGATATTTCCATGACATAACGTGGCACATTAGGTCATTGTTTATTGCACTGAACACTTACTTTTCAAGTTACGATACCTTGTAAAATTGTTCATTAGATATTCTCTGTAAAGTGTTTTTTTAAATGTAGAATGTAGTGATTCTACATTAAAATAAATGGAACAGTCCTTCTACAATATTTATAAATATTAGCCGTAATGGAGATATTTTGATGGGCTGACTGAGCTTGAATTTGGAGGCACACAACCTTATAAAAAATGAGCCTGGCCACTGGCCTGCCCTTAGGGAAACACAGCTGAATGCTTTATGGTTATTCAGGATTGCTCTGGATCTATGGATGGTAGTTGTTATAGATATTATACAACCAAATGGATTGTGGAAACTTTGTGGAAGGATGGGAATGAAGGAGTAAATTCTCCAAAGACGACGACATTGCTTCAGATTCAGTTCAAGATTCATGTTGCCTTTTCAAATGAGTTACTTAGTTGGCCACGGTGTACAACCCTTTAGCTCTGCCTCAGTGTGAGGCGCTCGCAGGGGACATGAATATCCTCACTGCCAGTGAACCGAAAGACGCACAAGTTGATAGAAGGAACGTGATTGGCAGCTGACTGCACAGAAGGAACGTGATTGGCAGCTGACGGCACAGAGGGAACATGATTGGCAGCTGACTGCACCTTCACAATCCTCCCAGCAGCATCTCTTCTTTGCTGATCCTTTTCTGTTACCAAACAAACGTTTATTTTTTTACAGTACTGATTGTAAGTACATAGCAGATTGGCCCTTCTAAAGTATTCTTTCTCTGAATAAATAAAGTCAATCCTTCTGCATCGCAACTTTCCTGATCATAGTGTGGACATATTGTGGGATCGGTATAACAATTCAAATGGGATTGTTGGCCTCTCACATGACATCTCGCTTTACGGTGGCCCCTCTCGTGACATCTCGCTTTACGGTGGCCTCATGTGACATCTCGCTTTACGGTGGCCTCATGTGACATCACGCCTTACGGTGGCCTCTCATGTGACATCACGCCTTACAGTAGCCTCTCATGATATCTCGCTTTACGGTGGCCTCTCACATGACATCACGCTTTATGGTGGCCTCTCACATGACATCACGCCTTACGGTGGCCTCTCTCATGACATCTCACTTTACGGTAGCCTGTCGTGACATCTCGCTTTACGGTAGCCTCTTTCGTGACATCTCGCTTTACGGTAGCCTCTCACGTGACATCTCGCTTTACGGTAGCCTCTAATGTGACATCTCGCACTGATCTTTGTATCGCTTGTTTGTTGTACCTTTTCGCTCCGCTCTTCAAGAGGACCAAAAAAATTTCACGAGGTTTTTCCAAATCACGGGGGGGGGGGGCTGCACCCCTAACCCCCATGAAGGGGGTGGGTCGGCTGTATTAGTGTCATTCACTTTCGGGCAGGATGATGCCATTTGTTAAGTAACCACTGTAAACCTGGTTTGCAAATAGAATATGTATATTACAGGTCCCTACCTCACGTCATCCTAGCATCTGGATTTTGGAACTGGACCAAATGAAGACTAACACTAGGACTAAAGCCAATTAATTAACTTGTAGGTCCTGCACAGCAAACCCTGCAGGTATTAGAGTGACACCACGGGCATTAGCCTGGCCTACCTATAGATAGAGCTTACATATTTATCAACCAATAGGGGACAGCACATTACCAAAAGCCACTTCCAGTGCTCTAAAATCCTTCAGTGAAAAAAGGTGCTGATAATTCCTCACTACTGTCTGGGTACGGGGGCTTCCTGCCACTCCTGCAGGCATTCTGAAGTATTGGCAAATAATTCTTCTGACATTTATGGGCAGAGTTTCCCTAAATAAATAAATAAATAAAAAGGCCCAGCATCGAGCGCCTTACTTTCTACTCTTTTCCTCTGTCCTTATTTCATGCATATCTTCATGTCTTTCATATTTAGTGTGCTTCTGTTGCATTTTATTTCACTTTCCTCAATATACAATATTTCAAATATTATATGTACACCAACTCAAGCATAAAGCATCAGGAGACAGTGGGATCAGGGGTAGAGTAAGGCAAGCTTACCTAGTAGTCATGTTGCTAGGAATGCTTGTCACAGAGTGGGCTGGTCGCCTTATTAGGGTTTAAACTGGGTAAGCTAGCAGCCTCAGGAGCGTGCCCTTTTTGTAGATGTAGATTTGTATACCATGTGTTTGTTTTATGTCCTTTATTCCTTTTTAAACCTGTTAATATACATGGGAAACCTTAACCAATCTCCTGTCAGTTTTATGTGTCCGTGTCCTTCTCTCCATCCATCCTCCAAATGAATTTAGAGTTGGAGGGAATAAAAAAAAAATTGTATGATTCTTGCTGTAATTGTTATTAATTAAAACCACTGTCATTTTTGTAAGACATAATAGTTATCAACTTTGGAAGACCATCATTAAAGAGAAGTAAAATGTGTATGTTAAAAAAAGTGAGAAGACACAGTAGAATTACAGTAATTAGTATGAAGGCAGATACACAAGATGCACTCAAGTGAAATATATAAAGTTCAAGAACAGATTTACTTTGCACATTTTACTGAAAGCAGCAACAAGTAGTTATCTGCTATATACAGTTAGAATATACTGAAGCTGTACTCATTTCCATTGATTTTAATCATTCATACATGTGGGCTTCCTCAAAATGGAAGATGTTCCAAAAAATATAAACTATGCAGTATTGCTTCTGTTGGTCATAAAACTAGGCAATTTCACTTCTGGCACCCATCGTCCCCGAATTTCACAAATTTTATTGCCCCCTGTGAAAATTCAACACCCTCTCATTACATTTTTTTCTGGCTCTGAACCTGGTGAACACCCCCGAGGAACTCGACCCATTCGAAAATCTCAATAGTAGCATAAAATGAATACAAAGTGATAACAATAAAAATATTAACCACAATAAAATGAGTGCAATAAAAAATACACAAAAATTATACACTAGGCATGAAAATGCAAATGCGCGACAGCAGCTGAGAATCTGAATTTATTGAGCATGATCCTGAATTGCGACGTCAACATTTAATTCTCAGACACTAAAGCAGCACAAATGTTAACAGCACAAACCGGCACAAACCACTTGAGACCGGCTTGGTTACAATCTGAAACATATGGGAGGCCAATTTCACACAGGTGTTGTGGCCTCCCCGATTAACTGAGAATTAGTCATTATTAAGCAATTAACTGAGGTGCATGTCGCAATAGATCCATTTTTTTGATCCTTGAAATGTGTGAAGCAGATACAATCTCAATTCTGTTATGGAGAAAATGCATAAAACCGAAGGGAGCAGGAAGCAGGGGTGAGACTGTAGGTTTCTGTGCGATGGGGTGGGGTCAGATGTGCCCCAGAGCAGTCTGCTCAGACTCTTACCTGGGCTATATTCCCACTCATTAAATAAAAATGACTTTTGTTTTCTCTGACCCAAAACCGCGCTGAAAGTCTGACTCCTCATCCCCAGTGTACTGTATCCCCTGTTTTGTGACCTGTTTTGTTCTTCTGTGTGTATTTTTGTGAAGTTGATGCCAAACCCGAAGCTCCAGTCTTTCATTTCCTTGCTGTTGTTACATACCCCTCTCTTCCTGTCCTCAAATAAAATAGCAATTTTATTCCTCACATTTCCATGTCACATCATCTTGTTTGCCGTCTTTTTAAGAATACACGCCTTCACGTTTGGTGTAAAATGAATAATTCTCTGTCAAGTGATTTAGCAAAGGAGCTGTTTGTCTAGTAGCCAAGGAGGTCTGTTACATCGGTGGTACTGGTACAGATTTTGGGCCCCGTGAAAATTTATGATATTGGCTCCCAACTCAGACCAATCGAGTTCACTAATTAATTTCCATCCATTCATCCACCCATCCGTCCGTCCATCCATCCATTTTCTGTAACCACTTGTCCCATTCAGGGTCGTGAGGGGTCCGGAGCCTATCCTGGAAGCTGAGCACAAGGCAGTAATTAATTTTCTGTTTAGTTTAATTTAATATTTCAGTTATTTGTGTTCTTCGAGTGAAATGAATAAATACTATGGGTTTTATCATAATAATTATTATTATTATAAATAATTATAGTAGTGTATAATAGTATAACATGCCTCCTAATGCAACTTGGTCTTATTCTGCTAGACCTTGCACTTGTCCAAACAAAGTTTCATCCAATTCTATGGTGGCAAGCAGGCATTATGCTCAACAAGTTCTTAATACTGTGTATGGTAATCATTTCAGATTACCATCCCAAATGAGTATGATGAATAATGAATTGAAATAGCTTTCCTGAAAATTATCTGAATCAATAACTGCAGAGTTCCAAACTTCCTCTGGCACTAACACCAGCACAGACACTATGCGCCCAGAACTTCATGGAATGGGCTTCTAAGGCCGAGCAGCTGCATGCAAGCCTCACATCACCAAGTGCAATGGCAAGAGTCAGATGCAGTGGTGTAAAGCAAGTCGCCACTGGACTCTGGAGCAGTGGGTATGTGTTCTGTGGACTGACTGATTACACTTCTGGTCCCAGAAGGTCCTTTTTCTGTTTTACTGTGCAAGGTCCATAAAGACACGGCTGGGTAAATTTGGTGAGGAAGAACTTGACTTACGGAAACAGAACCCTGACCTCAACCCCATCAAACACCTTTGGGATAAACTAGAATGGAGATTGTGAGCCAGGCCTTCATGTCCAACATCAGTGTCTGACCTCACAAACGCTCTTCTGGATGAATTCCCGCAGACACACTCCAAAATCTTGTGGAAAGCCTCCCCAGAAGAGCAGTTATTATTTATGTAGTTATTAGTAGTTATTATTGAAGTTATTGCATAGATATATGTCTCGTTGCTATATTAAAACATTATATTGTTACTGAAAAAATCACATTAAATAAGAGTAACAAACTAATAACAGTAACTACTACATAAAGTATCCTGATTGTTACAAGGGAATGAGGCAATGCCTTCTTCAGCTTTTAGCCAAAATGAATACAAATCAGGGGCCCATGGAGGCTGGAGCGTGGCCCCCGGCGCCTGGCACGGTGCCAGCTTCTCTGAGCGAATCTGCCCTCTCATTGACTCCCTCGGAGGGGTTCAGTTAGCCAGTCAGGGCTTTGAAGGCGTGTCAGATTTCATCATGCCAAGTCGTGCCTGTCAACACTGCCCAGAATAAAAAGTGCCACCTGGTAAAAACAGATATTAAAAAGAATACTTATTATTATTATTATTATTATTAT
>JAODJU010000014.1:18980162-18990939 GCA_026776725.1 Gnathonemus echidnorhynchus | reverse complement strand
TAGGGTCATGTGGGGGTGGGGGGGGGGGGTGACGATTCCCAAGATCACAGATTCCTGGGGGGTCTGCAGCCTCACCTCACCCCATGTGCTGCTGCTAGTTTTATTTTTGAAAATTAGCATCATGGTTAGCAGGTAGCACAGTGGCTAAGGGTCTGGAATCAGCAGCAAACAGCCATCAAGTCTACTATTCGAATATAATGTTAAGTTTACTAAATTACATACTGGGCTAATGAAAGTCGCAGCAAAGCAGCAAAATTGCCTAATTAACTTCAGTTAGATGCACATATCTAAGCCTATAGAAGTCAATAAAGCTAGAAAGGGGCTGTGGGAATATGGCAGCACTGTGATCCCCGGACACCTCTGTCTCCTGCTCCACCCATCTGCTCTGTACTAGATCTGCTCTGTACTAGATCTGCTCTGTACTAGACCCACAATATCACCAACTTGTTCAGTTTCTAGAAGTACTGGATAGATCTGGAATTTGGAAAGTTAATAAATGTGTTTTTACCTGAATCTTCATAGTCATTGTGATATGTAGGTCTGAAAGTATACTTATTCATTTATTTCATATTCTGCTTATATGACAATTTCCAGAACCTTTTCCCACCAATTATGTGGTTTTTGTGTTCCTTTGTGTACATTTTAATGCCCATGCTTGAAAATGTCATTTATACAATTTATATTTATACAGATTTATGATATTTAGGTATTTATATTCTGTTTATTTCTCCTTTGCACTCTGACCAACATTTTCTGTGACATAACAGTAAGATCTGTAACAGATACACTAATAGCATATACTAAGGTCTGGATTGGCCATGGGCAGTTTTTTTCTTTCCTTTTTTTGTCAAACAATGTACATTAAACTCATTTACATTTAACCGATGCTTTTAACCAACAGTGCTTGCAGTAGATGGATGAGTTACAATTTTTGCCGACTGCCTGGGACCTTGGTGGTCCGATCCTCGGCTGCAGAAGCTAGCTCTAGGGACATGGAATGTCACCTCTCTGGTGGGGAAGGAGCCTGAGCTGGTGCCCAAGGTTGGGAAGTTCCGGCTAGATGTAGTCGGGCTCACCTCGACGCACGGCTTGGGCTCTGGAACCAGTCTCCGTGAGGGCGGTTGGACTGCTCCTGTTGCCTTCCTTTGCTGCCACTCAGCTCTGCAGCTTAATTTTTGAGGCAGTTTGTCTGAAAATGAAACCAAATCCATCCATATAATATTTCTCAGTAATATGTAAGCAGTAATAAGATCCAAGAAATACTTTTTGGTTTATATTCACAAGGTCAAATGTCATCTCCCTTCACCTTCGCTTTTGGCACCACTTCTACTTTGGGGTGACCTACTTCAAAATTTAAGAAGTTCCAGTTTGGCTCCCGTAGAATGCCTTCGCAAAGTTCGAGTTCGCGAAGTTAGTTTTTGAATTATAGTCATAATGATATCAAGTGTAAAGGCTCTACTTGTGTTTTGCTGTCGTTACACAGTGTCTTAAAATTTAATGACTTCTAGTTTGTCACCCATACAATGACACTGCAGATCCATCAAATGGTTTTTGAGTTATCGCCTTAACAAGCAAAGCATGTTCAGACAACCTGTGCCAAAATCATATGTATTCCCCTGAGTCTATGGAATACAATTACACTAGGAATTCTCAGTAAGGAGTAACTTACAATAGCTCACAGTAACCTGGAAGGTATAGGGGATATTTAAGTGATTGTTTGGGAAACAAGTAACAGGTGTTTTCAATTAACAGGGGACAATTCTAGAAGATCCATTCTGGATCTGGAAACATGACAGAATTAAATTTCATTTACATTCTTGTTCGGTTCCATTTACATCTGTCATTAGTAATGCTATTTTCCCTGCCAAGAAAATTTTTTAATTGTCTATATGAAAGATGCTCCCAGGAGCTTTAAATCAGAGAAACTTTTTGCTTTACAGCAGGGGTGGGCAATCTTATCCACAAGCACCCATTGTGTATGCAGGTTTTCGGGATAACTTTTATGTCAGCTGTTCACACCCAGGGATGTGGACTCTTCAGTCAATCAGTCCTCTAATTAGTAATCTAATTAGACATTTGCAGTGAAAACCCACAACGCCCCTTACTGGATAAGATTAGCCACCCTTACTGTGTGGTACTGTGACACTGTGAATACAGTGCTTATGATTTGGCTTTTTTTGTGGTGCTATGGTTTGCTGCCAAAGATCTCAAAGTTTTAAAGGTGCTGGTCCAGGAGTACAATTGCACATGTACCTGAAGATAAAATTATGTGAGGTAATAGGATGAATGCTGGGTTTCTAAGTTTGGAAATGTGCTATGCTGAGTTGGCAGTGAGAAGATACAGCAGGAAGAGGGTGAAAATAAAACCTGTAAGCGATTAAGTGCCTTTTAAAAGCTTTAGAAGCCAAGGCCCACTTTCCATTGAACTCTCTCTGAAAATGGCTGAGTGTTGACTGCAATTATTATGAAATTGCAGGTTATAATAGTTGAGATGTGCTCTTATTAGCATGTTGATTTGTTAACAACGGTTTCAGGGTTGCCGTTCCCAAAGGGAGCAGTAATCATCTGGCAAAAAGTCTTGGCACTCCAATATACCATCCATTCTTCCATCGTCCAACCACTTATTCTGAGCAGGGTCGTGGAATTTGGAGTCTATCCAAGGCAGCATAGACACACCATAGATGGGATGTCAGTCTCTCAGCATATATGCTGAAACACACATGCAATCATGTGTTCCCTGAATAATATCAACATATGACCATATACAATTAGATTGTCTTAGTGCATTTGATCCTGCTTAACATAAACTGGATTATGTTGGGTCATCCTGATATGGAACCAGTCACAACTCATGCAGGCTGGGTAGAAACCAGTCAATCACAGACCATGTTTACACCCAGTAACCCAGAAAGACCAACTTTTAGCCCCCAATTCAGATGAACTGCTCAGTCAAGCTATTATGTTCCTATTAATTAGTATACTCAAAGCCCCTTAAAGCCTTACCCGAATTCGGGTCCTATCATCCTTGGCAAAATTACTTCTTAACTGCACATGCTTAAAATAACTGCATTTCAACAGCGCTTTTAATGACAGTGGGGGGAAAAAGAAAAAAAATAAGCTGCTTGTTGTGCTCATGTAACTGGAATCTGTGCAGAAAGAAGGACATTTCCTAATTACATGAAGCAGCTACAGAACCATCACACCATTTTACAGCCATTATTCAAAATCATTCTTTTCATCATTTTAATCAAACAAGCATAACGTGGTACAATAGCATCCATTAGGAACTAAAGTCTATGTTCAGCATTCCCAGTGGTGGTATATTAAGCCATGAAAGGGTTAAATTAGGAGAATGTCAGTCATGCTTCATTATATTCTTGCATTTTATGCTCCATTTTCTACAGGAACCTTAAAGTCATGGAATGACATGAGCTATGTACAGCAATACTGAGATACCAAGGGGGTTAGCGGGAATCATTATGGACTCTACCAGCCTGCCTTGCACAGCACCACACATATCTGTAAATAATGCAATTAATATGTGCATTCTTCTATTTTTCTTCCATCCATCCATCTATCTATTTTCTGCCTCTTTTCCAGGGTCGGGTCAGGGGGGGCAGCAGTCTAAGCAGGGATGCCCAGACCTCCTACTCACCACCCACCTCCTCTAGCTCCATCAGGGAGATACCAAGGTGTTCCCAGGTCAGCCAAGACATACAATCTCTCCAGCGTGTCCTGGGTCTGTCCAGGACCTCCTACTGGTTGGACATGCCCAGTACACCTCCCCAAGTAGCCGTCCAGGAGGTATCCTAGATAGATGCCCAAACCACCACAACTGGCTCCTTTTGATGCGGAGGAGCAGCGGCTCTACTTTGAGCCCCTCCGGAATGTCTGAGCTCCTCATCCTATCTGTGCCCAGCCACCAACTCATTTCGACCGCTTGTATTCACAATCTCATTCCTTTTTGTCACTACCCAGAGCTCATGACCATAGATGAGGGCAGGAACGTGGATTGACCAGTAAATTGAGAGCTTTGCCTTCCGGCTCGGCTCCTACTTCAAGACAACAGAACAACACATTACTGCCGATGCTGCACCAATCCGTCTGTTGATCTTTCGCGATCCTGAGGCTCCAAACCACCCCGACCCCTTGGCTATGTCTAGGAATTCTGTCCATAAAAGTTATGAAGAGAATCAGTGACAAAGGGCAGCCCTGACGTAGTGCCCGACTACATCCCCAGTTGAGGTCAACAGTTCTCCGTCCCTGCTGTAAGTAGCATTGGTGAAGCCCAGCTTCCCCTTCCTGAGCCACCTGACGTTTTGTCAGAACATTTTCAAGGCCGACCAAAAGACTCCGTAGCCACACCCAGCTCCTCCCACAAGTTTTTGTTTGAAAACCGCAAGAGCTGCTTCTTGGCCTCCCAGTACCCGTCAGTTGCTCCAGGAAACCCACAAGCTAAGCAAGCCATGAAGGCCTCCTTCTTAAGCCTAACAGCTCCTTTTACCACCCCCGGGTTCGGGGATTACCACCTCAATGGGCACTAACAACCTTACAGCCACAGTTCCATACCACCGGCTCTGCAATGGAGTCCTGGAACATGGCCCATTCAGGCTCAATGTCCCCTGACTCCCTCGGGATGCAAGAGAAGTTCTGCTAGAGGTGTGATCTCGCGGACAAGGGCCTCCACCAAACGCTCACCACTCGGATTCCAAACAGGCAGGCCATTCCTCCCAATCACACCCTACCAGGTTTCACTGTCATTACCCACAGGAACAAGTCCCCCAGCAGAAAAACAGAGTCCTCAGTAAATAGTAGAGTAAATAGTAAATTTGTAACCATGTTCTGTTCACTGTGTACTCTGTGTGTGTGTCTATGTTTGTTTTGTTAGCATCCAACTGTGAATGTGACTGTAAAGCTAATTGTTGTCTTCCATGTCTGTGTTGCTGTTTGTCTGACCAGTGTTTCAAATAAGTAGAGTCAACTTCCATTCCTGAAAGCGCTGTCATCTCATTAAAACGTCTCACACACTCGCCACAATACATTTAATAAAATTATCCATAACACTAAATGGTGTAGGTTCATATTAAGATGTATCTTAATATGTAATCACTATTATATATATTAGTATGTTTGCTTTTCACATTGCATTTCCTGATACATAATTTCATGGTTGTATGAGAAAAATTGTGATAAGGCAATTAAATGTGCCATTTTTTCTAGTTTAATATCACCAATTTCAGCCCCATGGGAACATTAAACATATTTTCAGCCGGATAATTTCAATGAATGCTTTCACAGTGCTGGCATCATTGTAGAATCGTGGGATTTAGTTTTCACGGTGTTGGTAAATGACAGTTTTATTAAAACAGCAAGTGGAAGGGGTATTACCAATTATAACGAAGGACCTGTGAATTTTCCATTTCCTGCCTCATTTCCCTCTCAGCACCACACAGAGCACTGCAACTGGACAAGAGCATGGAGTTTTGTGGTTAAATGTAGTTCACAACCCCCGTTCCCTCAAAGAGATCAGATGCAACAATGTTTACGTTTCCTTAAATGGAATATGCACAAATATCAGCTTTACATTTAGTTAAAATTGTGATCCTTTGTTTTATTAGGGGATCACAGTGGTTAAGTGGGTGTCCAAAGACATGAAGTTAGACTACTTGGTGTCAATAAATTTCCCATAATTTGTAAGTGTGTGTACAGCCTATGATGACCTAGACTCCTTGGTGTAGCCCAGCCTTACACCCTGAGCTACCTGGGGTTAGCTGCACAACCCTGGCAGGTTGAGAGGGTGGAGGACAGATATAATATATTTGTATGTATGCTATAATGTATATTTCAGTCCAGCTGTTCTTAATCTAAGCTGTATTTAGCTATTATGAGTTATATTTAGACACTGAACCCGACCATATTGCTTAAACAGGTTCAGAGTTGTCTGTGTTTGGTTACTGTGGAGAGGACAGCAAGCGGTGTTTGTGCAAACATTATACACTGAATTAAAAAAGTGGATGTGATACAGCACACAGTGGACCTAACGTCCTGGACAGTCAAAACAAGAAGAAAAATAATGAGATAGGCTGCAGAACCCTGGGGTTATAGTAAAAGCACTATGAATGAGGGAATACAGCTGGCAGGATCTGTGGGGATGCATGAAAACAGTTCACTGAAGGCTTCCTGCATGACTGAGGCTATGTCTGCCCTGTGCTGTCCTCCTGTCCGCTGTGAATGCTTTTTGCGCTTCCTAAGATAGACTCCTGATTGCGGAAAAAGCATTCCTGGAAGCGAACGTTTTCTAGGGTCATGCGAGCAGGCACTTGGACGCGACTGCCAAATTGCGCTTGTTCTGCCGGAAGTAAACGGTTTCTCTTTTCTGGGTTTGTTTTGTCAACTGATAGTTCTAGAAAATGGGGAAGAGTAACCAAAGAAATGCAAAGAAAAGACCTTTACCTGTCACACTAAATCATCCACAGGACAAAGTCCCCATTTTCCCCGGAACAAACAATGGCTTTGAAGTTTCATATTGTCTCAGAAAAAGACAGATCTCTCATTGCCTGATAGAAGCTGAAGTCAAGTTGAAATTTGCCCTCCAGCAACTTCTAAAACACTCTGGCAACATCCTGCTTCAACCCAACGGCCTCTTTCCTGCTAATATGTTGACAGCTGATCTTGCTTGGCATCGCATCTATAATGTGTACTATACTAAAAGCTGAGAAAGTTGAAGATAGCAAAGAGAGTAAAATGCCAATAATAAAATACATACAAGTACACTTTCTATCACAATATAAAACATGATGCAGAGAGTCGTCATTTTAATCATTCTGGCCTGAGGAATGGGTAAGATGCTGGAGCATTCGCCATGTGAAGCAGCCTTGGAAGTGACCTTCCTTCCAGGCTTTCAGCATAACGTAACATCCCTCCAGGTCAGCTGACCCCATACCCACACACGCCGAGTGACAAATCCATGCTGTTATTCCTTATATGTTTAAATGTCATACTTCTCAATTCTATCAAAAATCTGCAATACAAATGAAATACAGTCAAAGTTACATAACTATGGAGGACAGACCATGCAATTATTGAAGCAGTTCTGCTGACCATAAATACCTTCAGCACAGTGCATTAAGTCATTTTGATCTGCCTTCACTCCAGTGCACTTCTTGATAAGCCCCATCACTGACTTGACAAATGTATCCATGTTAATATTACTCTCAGTGTGGTATTTTGTAATTCCCATGGTTCCATAGACAGTCACTGTAGACACTGATATAGACTTCCCTTTCTGGATGGACGATTACTGGGTCATCACAATAAAGGTCAGGTGACTGCTGTTTAATTGGGTCATAAAAGGGGGAAATGGAGTACTGCATATTAAAGAGAAATAAATTGTTCTTAATTGGATGCACATGTAGTCAAAGTCATTGTTTTTAAGATGTCAATTTAAAATAATTAACATAAAAGCTCCACCCAGTCACAAGTTATAACAGTCACACTTGTAAATATGCAAACTTCAAATTGAAAAATCTATGCTGTAAGTGCCTGAACTTCTATGACGAAGCTCTGTAAAGAGATTGAAATATTACAGCTTAAATTTCATATTAGAGGGGATGAAGTTGTTGTTCTTTGTCTCATTAGGCAGCAGAGCTGTCTGTCTGTAGTTCAGGGTAGAGGCTGGGCTGTGTACAGGCTGCCCTCCTCACTGTCTGTCTGTAGTTCAGGGTGGAGACTGTGTACAGGCTGCCCTCCTCACTGTCTGTCTGTAGTTCAGGGTGGAGACTGTGTACAGGCTGCCCTTCTCACTTCACATACAGACAGCCATTGTCATGTTGGGGGAGGGCTGTTAATCAGGCTTATCGTGATTCATGCAAATGTATGGTAATCTTTGCTGGGTCTTTGACGCGTGTGCTTGGCCGCTTCGAACCCCTGCTGTCTGCAGAGACGTGCCAGCATATCTCTCTCCACTTCACAGTGCCGCCAAAACCACAAAAACACAAACAACACCACAGAAACTCTCTCACAGGTACTGGAAGTGAGAAGAATTTCCTAAACAACCGGTCATGTGAGAAATTAAGAAAGTGGGGTCAGGCAGTCCCTGGGGTGGGGGTTACAGGTCTGCTTAAGGGCCTAACCACTCTGGTGATCAGTGGATTAAAACCTTCTCTTAAAACAAAATATACATCACGTGTTTACTGTATAGAAGTTTTGGGGGGGTGGGGGGTTCAATTTCTTAATAAGTAAAACTATTTCATTCATCCATTCATCACCGTAACCGCTTAATCCCAACTGGGGTCGCGGGGGGGACCAGAGCCCATCCCAGGAACAAGGGGCGCAGGCAGGAACCAACCCTGGGCAGCCTGTAAAAATATTTTTAACTTGGAAATTAAGTATAAGTGTGAAATTTTGCTTGTGTGAAATTTCTTTAAAATTAACCTTAAATTTAGGTTCAATAACACCAGCCGACATTTTAAAAATTTTTGTTAGGTGATTTAACGAAAACAAGTGCATGTTCTACAGTTTGTCATGTAGATTCAGAACATGGCTTCCAATTTGCCGCCACATGTCTGGTTTTGTCACAATTTACAATTAATGTTCAACATAAATTATAGCAAATGTTACATTGAGTAAAACATCTTCTCTTTGCTGGTCACTTAGTACCGCGAGGCTGCTTCCGGAATGATTTTCTGTTGCATGAAGCATCGGGATTTTGTCTGTACAAACTCCAACAATAACCAGCCATCATATTTACATTCCAACGTCCAAGGTATCTTCGCTCCATTTCACTAATATCTTGGTGAAATCTCTCATCTTGTTCCTCACCAAACTCACCCAAATTTTCAGGAAAGTAATCAAGGTGTGAGTCTAGGAATTGCATCTTGAGACTCATTCTACATCCAAGGTCTTGAAAACGACATATCATATCCTTGACATTAACCTCAAAGTCAGATGATTTCTTGTTTCCGAGAAATCCATCAACAGCTTTACGGAATTCTTCCCAGGCTTGCCTCTCCACTGTCACCATTTTGGCCGCAAATACACTGTCCTTCAGCGACCTTCCTATCTGTGGTCCGCCTTCTAGTACTGAGTGACAGAACCAGAAAGTGGACCACAGTTCTGCATAGAAAGGTCGGCGTCAGTGCACCTGCAGCAGCAGACCTGTAAGTTTACATACCTGCAAGCTGCCTGTAAACCCTGCTGACTAGTTTGTACTCAAAATGAGTCTATGACAGGTTACTGGTGATTTTATATGACTGGTATCAGACTGACATTATTAGGTATACAATGCAATGTATATGGAAAAAAGTTAAGTCGAAATCACAGAAAAACCAGACGTGCTGGAGCAAAACTAAATATACTAAAAATGTTTGTTTATGAAGGGTGTTTGAAAAATGTCATTTGATATTATTCACCAAATTTGATGTTGGTTAGTGTCCTGCTATAAATAATGAACAAGTAAATGAACAGTCAACAATAATGCGAATAAATTAATGTACAGATAAAGTCACTTAATGGATAGAAATACTGTGATTTTAAATGATTTAATATACAGTAAATGGGTCATAGAATGTAGCTGCATACACAGCTTGTGCTTTTATAACAATAATATATAGGATTTTATGAAACCACATCGATTCATAGTGTTTGAAATGCAGCAGCCTCAATTTTTTATATATAAATAAGGTTTTGCAAGTAATTTCACAGATTTTTCCATTAATGCTCCTTTTTCCACTACCTTTGGCACATACACAGAAGTTAAGTACTGGATAGACTGAATGTCCAGTATTTAATCATGAATATTCTGCGCTTCTTCTATAATGATGGTATCCGTAATGTCTTAACAAACATAGACATTCCAATGGACTGTGGCCCACTGTATTATCGGATAGGACATCAAAGCGTTTTCTCTGGTGTTCATGGCCTTTTCACTGAGGCCACTGCAGTAATTCAGTGATCCGCAAGAAGCCAGCATATGTTTTTAACATAATGGTTCTGGCAAAAGAGATTTAATTAACTGATGATGATGTTTGAAATAGTTGAGTGTAACGTCCTCATTTTTATTATCATTGCTATATGCTGTTCTTTTAGTCTCACCATTAGAACTGAGAAATTTGAATACAGGGTTTAACCAACCAGAGAGTGACTTTATTCAAAGCAGGACACCCTTACTTAATTTTGAGGCATCATCCTAATTATTGTTGATTTTACACACAGAAGATTGGCTCACAAGCAAACAATGCATTTCTAATTAAAATACAGTCAAACCCTCCCTTATTCAGGCAGAATGGGACCAAGGGGTGCCAGTAAGTAAGAAATTCCCGTAACTTAGAAATACATGAACAGTACAGTACAACGTTTATGCGTACATTTACAAACTACCTGAAATTTATGAGGTGCAAGGCTTATAATAGGATGTTATTTCAGTATTAGCTAGCGAATCATCCCGATTAAAATTCTTGCTGTGGTCATCCAGTTTTTAACCAGCATCAAGTGAGCTGGATGATTTTTTCTTTATTCTTCCAAAAATCGCCTACGGTAGACTTAGCCACTCCAAAATGGTCTGCAACAACTCTGTGTGATTTTCCTGTTCGTATCTCTGTAATGATATTGAGCTTCTTTTGGAAGGACGTGACACTACACTTCCTTTTTGAAGCCATGGATTTTGCACAGTGTTACGTGCCGCTGTAAGTTTAGCTCCGCCCACAGCCTCGTCCTCTATCTCGCCCTCCGTTCGACGTTCGCGCCGCCTCCACGTGCAGACTCCGCCCACAGCCTCGTC
>JAODJU010000014.1:18957404-18975765 GCA_026776725.1 Gnathonemus echidnorhynchus | reverse complement strand
CAATGTCCTTCTTAAGGTATGGTGACCAAACCTGCACACAATATTCTAGGTGGGGTCTTACCAAGGAATTATGTAATCGTAGCATCGCCTCCCTTGACTTAAACTCCACACACTTAGACATGCTATGTGACCCGTCCATCTTCCATACCTGTTCATCCAGTCTGTGGTCATGGTATGAATAGGCAAAATGCCATTTCTTAGAATATAGACCAACATGTTGAGATTTTTTTGCCAAACGTGAGAAGAAGGCTGATGCAGGGATCTGATGTGTAGACAGCTAACAGCTACAGCACAGCCAGACTCTCCATAACATGCTGCTGAATAAGACATAATGGTATTAAACTGAAAATGTCAGCCCAAAAGCCGTCTCTTAGTCATGGCGTGCTTGTGTGTTTATATTATCTAAAACACCACGAAAGGTCTGAGCTCTTCTCCCCTCCATGTTGTATTGTGAGTATTTACTTGTAGACATGTGTGACCTACAGCACATTGTCAGTGGATCTGACCCCTTACCAGTGTCTCTTCGTGCTGGTGATGCACTGGAGCACGACACATTGATACACTGGAGGTGGGGGCCTCACTGGAGTAAAGGAGGAGAACTTGCTCCTCTCAGGCTAACATAACCATGTGGGAGGGGGTCAAGACCACTGCAGAGAGGGTCAAGACCACTGCAGAAAGGTGCATTGCAGTTACTGCTCTGTTGCCAGAAGAGACCTGATGTATCTTTCTATTTATGTATCGATGCTCTGCAGATACCTTGAACTCGCACAACTGGCCTTCCTTTACCTTCACACAGTTATACATCTGATTCTTAAAAGGAAAAAAAAAAACAATTTACAGAAGTGAACTTATTCCAAGACATAATAGCAGGGTTCATTGCACCTGTGCTCAGAATGACCTCAAGGGAGAAGTTAATTAAAGACAGCTACATTATAGAGAAGGCTCTGTTTCCTGTTCTTTCCCCTTTTTACATACAATAAGTAGGCCTTAGGGATAAGTTAAATGGAAGACAGAAGCCCATTCTGAGAGTAGAGTACCCATTACCGTGTTTGTTCTGGTCTCCTGTACCATTGTCATGGAGTGCACCTAGATCCCTGAGTGAGTCACCTTCTTACTCAGACATGATCCATGTGGGACATTGTACTGACTGCACATATACTGCAGAGTTAATATGGCGAAAATGCAACAGACCTGCTTGTCTGCAAAGCGGAGGCATTGTTAAGCTATAGATTAAGACCTGATTCTCATTGCTGTTTCCCATTAATCTATTGAAGGAAATGAAAAACACAAAATAAATATATTACAGCTACAACCAGTTATCAACAACCAGTACAATGGGTATTGATATAGCAAGATTAAAAGTTTCATTAGTTGTGTTATCTTATCTTTAATTTTTTCTCAATCACTGTTCTTTTCATGTGATTGTAGCCATGAAATAGTGAGAAAGACCAATGAATTCAGCCACCTTGCTCAGGTCATGTCAGATGTCCACAGAGACTGTCAGAAAACTACTTCTGGCTGTTTGTAGCCTGTCAGGTTGGTGTCATCACATCTCTGATAACTGCAAAAAAGGCCAAAGGAAGGCCTTTGTCTCATGTGTCAACACTGCCTCCACAACTACAGGAAATGTAATGTAAGGAAATATAGACAGGAGCAGTAAGTGGTTCTATATACTGCCACTCCTCCCCAGGGGGTCCTGTGATTCCCAGGCAGTGAAAACTGATCATTTACTGTCATCTAGGCTGTGGTCGTCACACAATAAAATGTCCAAAATAAATGGAACGCAGGTAACACAGAAACACACTGTGTTTGCGTGTGTGAGGATGCATGTGTTTGTTTTATTATTGATTGTTTATTGTAAGCTGAGCTTCCACAAATTGTTTTTTTTTTATTTTTTATTTTGTTCACAGTATATACTAGAATGAAGCAACAGGCAAAATATATTATATAATATATTATATTATAATATACAAGCTATGTTATAGCTACCACTGAGGGCATTTTCTCTGTAGTTTCTTGCTTAATTTATATACATAAAATATACAGGTTTGGGAAGAATAAACAAGTCCATCTGTGACAGTCAGTGACACTCTAATGCAGTCAGACATGAGGGATCATACTCTTGTCCGCTCTGTGCAACGTGCAGATCTTCCTGAGGACATGCACAACCAACAAACGTTCAGGAGAACTGGCCACACTACACATTCTTGGAAACATGGACTTGCTGGATCGACCTTGCCTTCAGTGATAAAGTCAATAAATTGTTAATGAATTTTGAACATGCAAGGTGATAAATGATAAATAAGCTATCATAAAACATGTTTTGGCAAGACTATGAAATCAGAGAAACACACAAATACACACATTCTCAGTGATACTAAAGTATATTTAAAAAGTTTAATTTTATGTTGAATCTTTTTTTAATGATAATAATAACAGTGTTACAGCTCCTGTGAATTGAGTTATTTTTAATGCCTCCCTCCACCAGGCAAAAATGACCTCACTTAAAATTAGCGACACGCTACAGCCCACACCATGTGGAAAAGGACTTTAAAACAGCGATATCACAAGTGTAGCTACAAAGGTGAGTCACAATAGGTTGAATGCCAGTTAACAGGATGTGTCAGATATAAAAGAGGTTTGACAATCAGCACTTTAATATGTGAGTTTTTCAAAGGCAGCTGAAAGGGTTCCAAAAAGGCCAAAGAGTCAGAGCCGAATCACAGCTGCATCGCTCATAAAAACGGCAAAATGATTTAATGTGTCATGGTGAATCATGTCTCAAAAATCATGACAGCATAAGCCAAACTTCCCTCGAAAAACAGAACGGTGGTCAAAAGTCGAAGCTCAATGATAGGGATGAATTGCAAGCACTGGTTTCTGTGTAAGTGCATCAGTATAGATACATACTATATATTTAACATATAGAAGTCACTTAATTTCAAAACAGGCAAATTGTATAAAAGACTAAATTGCACAGACTCTGAAGGTTAGTGAACTTGGCCGGTACTTGCCTTGTAAACGTCACACTCCATTAAAACTGATGTCCCTGTAACAGTCTCTCTTTTGTCCTGTGCACAGTCTGTCACACCAGGGCTGGTTAAGCATAATAAATTAACAGGTGGATGTGTCGTTATGCAAACAGTATCTTCGTCAAATATCCAACTTTACGTGATTCCTTTGTAATATGAGAAACGGTTGGCGGCTGTTGGATTTTTAGACGCGCGTCACTGTCGAGCGTCCAGTGCTTGGCGATGACGCCGGTGCGGGCACGAGCAGTCACGGTGACCCCGGTGCGGGCACGAGCAGTCACGGTGACGCCCGTTGCTCCCCGCGCCTCACACTTTCTTAGCACAAGTGATAAAAACATCCTAGTGTTTATTAGCCTCGGTGACTGCCTGGGCATTCAGGTTGGCACACAATGTACTTCAAATAGGCCTCTAATTAATAAAGCCATTCATCCAAAGAGCTGTCAAAAATGCTTCTGATGTTTTAAGAGGAAAATGCATCAGTCGTATTATTTCTGGCTACACATAACCACAGAAATGGTTGGACCCTGGCAGCCCGGAAGAGAAGCAAAGGGCTTTTTGGCTTGAAGCTAGCAGAAACCTTGTGAATGTGGGTGGAGCTGCATCTCACGCTTCCCGTTGAAAGCAGGCACCTTCACTCGACTCCCCTGATAGATGTACCCATGTTTTTTTTTTCTCTGGCTCGTCGAGTGGGAACTGGCCCAAACGCACCCTCTCCCTCTCGCTGTCTCTGGACTGTCGTCCTCTGCTCCGCACACACGGTCTCACTGGGTACTTGTCCCGGCCTTGAAAATTCTAGAGGATGGTAATGATAGCAGAAATAAAATGAGCTGCCCCGTGATTTTCAGAAGCATTAATGAAGTCTGTGGCTGATAATTATGCATTCGTGGAAAAACACAATAGTGGATTAATGTCCCGCTGTGAAATGACAGAGATTTGCCTGTTTTTTCCCCTTATTGTTCTGATATTTGTCCTTGTATTTAACTTATTCACACGCTCCAGAAGTTCACAAAACCAAGCTTTTATTATTCTCTTTCTTTTTGTTTCAGTCTTCTCCGTTTAATCATATCTATATTCGATCGGGATACAGTTTGTATTAAACCACATCCAGTGTTTTAATGCATGTCAATCGTTGTTGATGGTTTTATAGCCCAAAGGCAGATTTATGTTAAAAAAAGACTTCATACATTAATTCTATTAATATTCTTTTATTATTTTCTGGTTCCTGTAAAGAACGTCCCATCCGGAGTGTACCCCAAATCCTCTAGGCTGCATCAGAAAGGTTCCAGGTCCCCTGTGGCCCAGACCAATATAGGTGGGAGGAATTTCGATGGACAGTCCCTGTAAAGATCACAGTGTGGATCCACCTGATAATGCATGCAGTGCATTAGCACCTGAAATCTCTGCGGGGAAACCTGCTGCAGACCTCAATGTGGAGCTGACTATGCCTGGTTTACAAAAATGCTTGATGCTTGTAATTTCAGGGCACACATAAGCTGGAATGTAATCACTGATAGCGTAAACATCTTGGAATGAGTATGTCAGGCAGGAGCGAGGCTCTTCTCAGAGAAGTGGGATAGCTGACATGACAGATACATTCATCTTCAGCGGATCCAGATTCCATCTGACCTGGTATGAATCCCTGGGTCTTCTTAATGCCCAAGTAATATTGGGCCTCTCAGTTATTGAAATGATCCCAGATGGTGCCTGTGGTTTCTCTGAGAAGAGGTGACCCAGTGCCGGGGACACGGACAGGAGCTCAGGAACCACCTGCTGTTTTATTTTTATCGAAGTAAAGGACTTCCTGATGGGGGAAGCAGGGAGACGTCATAGACAGGCCAATCCAAGTCTTTAGTTATGGCCTAGGCATTATTATTATTATTATTATTTATTATTATTATTATTATTATTATTATTAGTATTAGTATTATTATTATTATATTTTGGTAAAACATTCTTTTAATACTACTTTTGCACAGATTTTTTGCGTATGCATATAATCTGAAGGCTTAAGATTTAAAGAGGCAATTCAGCGTAAGTAAATAACTTAAGAAGTACAACACGGGGATTCTCGTGGGATCTTATGACTACAGAGTTATTTCCTTAAACTGTATGCTAATTGCAGCCGGCTGTCTCCACACACAATGTTTAATTTCCTCTCCTGTGACTTCCTGCCGAACATTCAGACATAGGTGCCCTTTATCTGTTTGATTAGCAAGTGCTGATTTTTGAATATAAATAGTATTTTACTCACTTAGCAGACTCATTAATCAAAAGCTATGTACTTTACATATCTCATTATGCATCCATGTATAAGGCTGAACATGTTTTTTCTTTACTAAAGAAATTCAGTGTTAAGCAAACACAGTCAGTTCTGGGCCAGGAGGAAATCATTTGTTTTCACGTACTGCACCTTAAAAAAAATCATACTGGCTGAGTCCCCATAGCATGGGGTGAAAATAAACATAACGTGATTTCAGCTAAAACCATCTGCTGTAATGACATGCAGGCTGACATCCCTGGAGTCCTGAAGACCACATGCCTGAAGAGCACTGAGAAAGGCATAGAGTTTGAGGCACAATGTATTAAACATCCTTCCATCCAACTGCTTATCTGGTATAGCAGTGTTTCCCAATCCGGTCCTCAGGGACCCACAGACAGTCCATGTTTTTGCTTCCTTCTAACTCCCTGCCAGAGAGTCTACAATTTTGCTCCCTCCCAGCTGTCTGTGGGTCACCAAAGACCGGATTGGAAAACACTGCAGTAGAGGGTCACAGTGAGCCTGCAGTGTATCTAAAAAGGCCCAAGGCAGTGTCCCCCCCCCCCCCCCCCGGATGGCAGTCCATGTTGGAACACACAAAAATCCAAGTTTAAGTGAAACATTGCAAGTATAAATACAAATTAACTGTTATTTATCCACCTGCCCACTAGAGAGCAGCACCTTTTTGGTATCAGTGCGCATCCAAAGTTTTGAAAAGATTACAGGTTCAATAAAAGGGGCAAATACATTTTGTATTTTTGTGTATTTCTGTGCCTTCTGTTCACGTTCTGGCCCCTGTTCCTGCATCTTTTCAGAGTCTAGCTTCTTAGCTGTTTGGATGGTCAAACATTAGTCTTGGTAGTATCTGTGGGCCTGAGTCCAAACCAAGGGATATCTCCTTACTTTAACATGCAGATCATTAAGCACCTAAAAGCAGCTTCCTGTAACTTTATTAAGAATTTCCGATTGAATAAACAGCACAATGACAGCTATTTTTTGTTGCTGACATGCATTCAGATGAATCAGAAATTCAACTTCAAGTCTTGGGAATTCAAAAAATAATAAATACTGTTTGCTCATCAGGAGTCCTCTCATCCACTAAAGGGCAGCAGATCTCAGCTCCTGGAGGTTCTCCCATAGCTTTAATAAAAACTTTTGATTGAAAAGGCAGCACAACAATGGGATCTTTTGCGGCTGATATGCTGGCATTTCCGCTTACTGAAATGTTACCGTGGTTATTTTATGCACTTTATAGTAAGGTGTCCTGTAACAGCCTCGTTCAAATGTAACAGGCTGGACTGAAATATATATGTATATGAAGGACAAGAAAGAGCCGCAATGTGCATGTTGATAGAATTTCTGTTCAATGACATTCATTAAACTTCCTGTCTGGTGAAAACGTTCAAGAGAGTGTAAGATGGTTAGGAAGCATGCTTATTCATAATGTTTTAATAATGAGGTCTGTGCTATTTCGATATTATATTGTTAATACAGGGAAGCTAATCTGTCTTTGTTTGCCAGCCAGTGATTGGGGTCAACCCCACATCACACTGCATTATTACTCAGCCTGAGACGGAATAAGAGAGAATCCCTAACTTTGAAATATTGGATTGGTTACAAATCATCTCTCTGAAAACTTAAGAGCTTTTCCTTGCTTATTCTCAGTTCTGCAAGGTTCTTCCTGCAGTCGGCTTTCAGCATTCCCTGCGATATGAAAAATTCCATTTAAATTCCCAACAATTTGCTACGATTCAGTTATAGAAAAGTGAAATAATTGTTTTAACATTGTGTAGAAATTACAATGTGTGGTTTAGTGTGTTACTGAGTTTGTCCCGTAATATACTAACATTCCATCCAGGATACATCTTGCCGATTGTTCTATTACTCTTGGGATAAGCTCTGGGTTTAATGTGATCTTGCACTGGAAAGGGAGACATGGATGGATGGGTGTATTTTTATTTGGTTTTAGCTTTATTTTTGACTAGTTTTTAAACAAGGGCACATCTGATATGCAGAAGCTACCCTAGTTACTGAAGAAATGAACTTTTCGCCAAAAGGATTTTGGTTCCCGTTCTAGGAGAGACCTTCCTGTTGCAGCTTTTAGGGGGCATCTTCTTTCACTGAATGTCCAGCTGAATTAATGGCTGGACCAGCAGAGCTACGTGCCGTGGGTCCGACTTTGGTGTGACTGTATGTGGTGTTAACGTCCTCTCATCAAAAAGAGTGCATATAAAACTAAATGCATCAAAACAGGTCACCTGTCAAACTTCAGTCTCTACATAAAAAGAGAGAACCATTTACCTTTAAAAATAAAAGCACACATTTGTAAGAATCCTTAACGCGGTTTGATATATTTAAATATTTGGCCTGCCGTAACATTTGGAGATTTATTTTATTTTTATTTTTGCCCCCTTGTTTTGTGAGTACAGTATTACTTGGCCAGATCTGCAAAAAGGTTGTTTACTGTATTAATCCACATACAGTAATGCCAAGTGAATTTAGAAACAACTGTTTCCCCTAAACAATTATGACGTACAGAACTTATTGATAACATAATGCAATACCAGCCTTACTCTTTAATTAGGATGCAAACATAAGCAAATAAGGTGACAGGTCTAAACAGATGCATGTTGTTCTCATTAAGTTTCTCATTAATGTTAATTATATTAGCGGGGCTGTCCTTCCCAGTGTTATACTGGACACAGCACTAGTCCCCTTGGGAACATTGTAGAGGCCGCTGCCTCTCTACCCACTTAAACCCTTCTCTGGGCCCATTGTCCACTATAACTAAAAGCAATGAAGAGCAATGGCACCACACTATGTGATTCTCCACAGCTATATATTCCCTGAAAGGGGTCCTAACCCGGGTCTCCTTCCTATCGAGGTGTAATCGTCTGCCTCCCTAGAGAATCATTAGCAGACTTTTGGCCGAATAAGGGGATGGAATCTTGACGGGAATAGACATGAGGCAGTAACAAACAATCTCACAGCTGATTCTCACCAGGAGGACACCAGCACTGTGATGAACTTAGATGTCCTCAACCACCTGCTTTAAACGCTGCTCACAGTTAACTGTGCCTTCAAGGACAGTAAACAATCAACTTAAGCCATTTGAAGACATGTGAAGGACATCATTCCCTAATGAATGTGTAACAATCACTACATTGTAGAATATAAGGAGAATATGACTACTTTTGTAGCATTTGAAGTGTGTGGCTCGTGGAAAGTGAAATTACTCTTCTTGAAGTCTGTCATTAAAGAACTGCCAAATCCGGAAAAAAGGGACACTGAAATGTTTTCTTCATCTCTGACCTGCCTCTTCCAGGCAGAATGCAGCGGTCTTGTGGATTGATTTCACTCTCATTTTAAGAGCAGGTTGGAAGCGCACTCTGTTGTCGTTTGTTCTGTAAATGAGCACAGTCTTTGCACCTGCTCCTGGTTGCCATCAGTCTCCACCTCTGGGTTGTGGGGCAGGGGTGATGCAGGACTGGTGCCATGTAAATCCAGCAGCATGTGTTCAGAGAGAGCGAACATGCGTGTGAGATACATGTACAGCGTCTGCATAGGAAGCTACTCATGTCCTCCTGACCTTTCCGATCCAAAGGTGTGTGAAAGGCTGTTATCCGAATGACATTAATTTTTAATAAAATAACAGTAATAATAGCGCAAGAATTCAGAAAATTACAGCTCATACTTGACCAGCTTCCCCTTTTTTCCATCAATGAACCATCAATCCAGTGAAATGTGCGCTCGATCTTAGCAATGGAAACCACTGCACAATAGTTCTGGTCGTCTTTTGAATAATTTAAGTCTTGATAGATTACACTTAGCCCTGCCGTATTAGTAATTATGCAGATAAGTGTTGCTTATTTGAAAACTGAAATTTATTTCACTTAAATATATTTATAATACTGTAGCTCATGTTCAATAGATTATAACACTTACAATTACTAAAAGATAATATGATTATCTTCTTAATAGCTTAACCTGCAGCTTTGAGTAATCTACTGACTGTCATTATAATAAACCAAACAAATAGTCTGGCGTAATTTAAACTGAATACATTAATCGAAATATATTCAGGAACTGAAATTGTCTGTTAAATCTTTGGAATGCTTTTCAGGTGCCTGAAATTATAAACACTCTTGTGATAGATGTACTTATAGGAGCAGGATGGGAAGAAACTACTTATTTTTTAAGTGAATTTGCTCAGAATAAGCGGTTGGAATATGGATGGGTATTAACTTCGTCTTTATCTTAGAGCACAAAGATGTGCACATTCACTCCAACCTTCCTTTAGAAATATTTAATTTTATTTATTTTTTCCCCCCCGTCATGTCTGGCAGTTATAGTTAATAATTTGATTGTGAAAATAAAATAAAATTATTTCCCATTTTCAAACAACCAAGCAAACATTTGTGACACTACTTTAGTTTAGAGTAGGACGGCGACTATAAAATGACATATCAGCGCCTTACAATCTCTGCCGATTTTCATCACAAGCACCTTAGAGCTTCAGCCACTCAGCAGACAAAGAAGAGAGAAACATGTGATTTGATCATACTGGTATCTCCTCATGTTGAAATTGTAGCGAACAGGGCCTCAGATGGTCACTGGAAGAGTCTGGTACGTCCACTTATAGAACAGCTGCTGACATAATCAGTACAAGATGTCACCTTGTACGATCTATCACTTTAGAGAAATACTTCTCAATAATAAAAGTGAATTCCACAGTTCTTGTTGAATGAAATGCTTTTTCTTTCTTCTGTTCTGCTTGCTTTTCTCTGTCTGTGGTCCCACTAACATCTCCTCGAGGCAGAACAAATCAGATTTATTGGTACATTAAATGGATCGTGGAGATATGCGCTCATCCGAAAGTGTTACAAAAGACAAAAAGAAGATGTTGACGAGTACATAATTCTAACAGACCGGTTAGTGGTTGAACATGTGCTTGTATGTATCTGTGGACAGACAACAAAGTAATTTCCTCAAACGGACTCTGTATGAAACAGAATTCTCGACCTGGAACCTCAACAACAACAACGACAACACTAAACTCTTTGAACAGCAAGTAGAAATGGAGATCAGCAGCTACAGCAATCGAAAATGGAGCGTGGATATTGCACGCTGAGATACCTGGATGAGTGAGCTTCCTCAGGTTGACTTCCGGTCACACATTCAACAGAGGCCATGTGAACAAGACAGAAATCAGCACAATTACTACCAGCCATGGCCATAACAGGCATGATTTTATATCTTTCTGCTTCCGTTTTCTTACTGGCAATGTGGATTTTGGATAGCTAAACACTAAGTATGCTGCATCATCTACCATTCATAAAGGTGTTTCTCATTACATATGGGGCCTTTTCATTCTCTTTTGATTCCTTTCGTTCCTTTGCGTTATATACAATGAATGGGACTTAACGGCAGTCTATAAGGTTTACAATCCTGTTAGTACGGAGAGGGTCCCGTCAGTAAGACTCAAATGAGATGGACGGAAAGCCTCTTCAGAAGTGCCTGGCTCCATTCGAGCTGCCAGTACACATTCCAAACGAAGGGTGAAATGATTCAGGTTCAGGCAAATGAAGGCTGTGAGAGCGACTATGTTTCTATCCCAGTAAAAAAGAAAAAAAAAAGAAAAAAAAAGCAAAGAATTTGACCGCGAGCAGAAAGACACAAAGAACAGGCTGTGCTGAATATTGATCGAAGTACATGTATTTGTTTATTGTATTTTTTGTGCTTTGTTGAGAAATTCAAAAATAAAATGCATCAGCTAGACAAAGGGCAGCTTCAGCAGGGGTATACGCCACGCACACCAGCTAGACAAAGGGCAGCTTCAGCAGGGGTATACGCCACGCACACCAGCTAGACAAAGGGCAGCTTCAGCAGGGGTATACGCCACGCACACCAGCTCCTTGTTACATGAACACTTGCACTGCTTTTTGTAGTTTATGTTAGTTTTATATATTTTTTACAACACCTGATTCTGCCTCCTGCCAGTTATCTAACAACAGCCAGCTCCAGTGTCATGAACAAGACCAAGCGGAAGAAATGGGAAAATCCCTTTTACTGGAAGAGAGAAATGGACTAAAAAATATGCTGCCAGTGCTTTTCTGTAGGTTAATTCACTGAAATGCAGGGATGCTTAACACGCAGTTACACAGTCACTGCTAGCCGAATGCTCTTCACAATCACTGCCATGAAACCAAGCCTGATGCATCTATCTCTGTGTTCATAGCACGTGTCTGATTGTGGTTATAGCAGAGCTCATGAATGTGAAATATATCAACTGTGGTCTCTGGTTTTGCTGAATTTAAACAAAATACTTGAATGCTAGCAATTGATTCTAGCAATACTTTTGAGATATTTTCAGTTCACAGTTGCAGGATTTTATTCAAGAAAATATTTAAAAAATTCAAGTCACCCGGATTTGAGAGTGAATGAATTTTTGTGAGGGGGATCTCTGTGTTTCAGTTTTGTGACAATTGGGATAGCAGGTGTACAAGAGACTCACAGGAAGGAATACTTTCATTAGAAATAAGCATGGAAATGTTTTTTTTTTTCTTTCTTTTTTTCAAAGGTGACTTGCAGGTGACCCTGAGCAGGATAAGCGGTCCATTGTATGGACTGATGGACAGATTGCTGATGGTGTGAGAAGACAGTTAGCAGAGCTAGAAGCTGCATGCTCCTCTCAGAGCTCTTGGGTGTTAACAGCTCCAGCAGGACACCCCAGGCATGGAGAGCTTCCATGACAAGGAGGCAGGAACCCAAAGGGAAGTAATAAATCATCTGTCATGGAAAACTGTGGGACATCAATAAAGAGGTCAGAGACGGAGGAAATCACTTTAACTTTATCCATAATACTCAGGACAGAGTATCTCCTTATACATATTATTTTCACATATATTTCAGTTCAGAATATTTATTTCCTGGGTTTTACAACTTGGTGTCCCGAGTTTCTACTTCCTTTCCCCTCTAAGATCCTGGTCAACGTTGTTCCTTGAAAACAGTTCCCATTGCCTCCTCTCCGTGTTCATGCTTCGTAATAGAACAATAAAGCTCTAATTTTCTCCTCGGTAAAGTAAGTTGATTTCAGAGTGGTAACCCGCTATTGTTTATGCCACTGAATTCTACCATCTTCCCTACATCCTGTTCAATTGTACTTCTGTTGGTCTCCCATCATATCGATTTTTAACACACCGCAATTTATCTCAGCGCTTCCATTTCCCTCCACGCCTCTGCGAATGCTGACTTGACACTGTGTTTGATGTTTTTAATTCGCCAGAGAGGAGCGGCGCATTGAGAGAGATTGTTTTGTGCTGCTGGCCCATTGGGCAAATTGGGGTTCTCACAGGATTTGCTTGTTTAATCAGACTTTTTTTTTTCATCGGGATATTAGGAGCTATATTGATGGAGCATTTTTAAAATAAATTCCCACAACCCATCCTTTTCTTTTCAGCTGAATTCCCCTTTAAATGAATTTTTCAGTCGTCTGGTTTCAATCTTATTATGATGCACATATGCCCTCCTGAGTGTAGCCAGATATAAAAAATAAATAAAATGCAATAAAATGAGAAGTTAAAATCACAGACTATTTAGGCAGCAGCAGGAGGGAATATGAGGCACAGAAATACATGTTTCAATTGTTTTCAATTAAAGAAACTTCTGCTATGAAAAATAACAAACAAAATCACTCCTTTAATACAGGCAGTCCCCAAGTCATGAAACAAGATCCGCTGGCTAAGTCTGCCTTTAAGTCAGATTTGTAGGTGCGTCAGAAAAATAAGAATTCAGTACATGATTATAATAATTATATTGTAATTATAAAAGTAACTACATATGGAACTGTACTATACCTGATGAACCGCTGAAGCAATGTTTCCATGACCATGACAAAGTGGATTTGTCATTACAAACTATTATATTAAACCTGAATTTTTAATAGGCTATATGGCATTCTGTTCATAAGTATGAGTTGTCCATCCATCTTAACCTGGGGACTGTCTGTACAACTCTGCAAAACAATTATGTAGCAAAGAAAATATAAACATGCTTGTAGTCTGGGTTGTAGCTTAGTTGAACCAGATTCTTACAAAATCCCAGGTTGGTCAATAAAATAGGTTCTCTGTCTGGGGCCACCACACAGCCCAGTATTGCTGATGACAGCCCAGTATTGCTGATGACAGCCCAGTATTGCTGATGACAGCCCAGTATTACTGATCACAGCCCAGTATTGCTGACCACAGCCCAGTATTACTGATCACAGCCCAGTATTGCTGATGACAGCCCAGTATTACTGATCACAGCCCAGTATTACTGATCACAGCCCAGTATTACTGATCACAGCCCAGTATTGCTGACCACAGCCCAGTATTACTGATCACAGCCCAGTATTGCTGATGACAGCCCAGTATTACTGATCACAGCCCAGTATTACTGATCACAGCCCAGTATTACTGATCACAGCCCAGTATTGCTGATCATGCCAAATGGCTGTATATAAAACCCAGCTCTACACAGATGTTTTGCTTCAGCTGAAGGAAACATGAATGTTCTACACATGGTCAAGGAGGAGCCCCCACCCCCCCCCAAGTAAGTTCCCTCTGCATCCATTTGTGTGTTGTCTTTTTCAGAAGAACCATTAATTTTAAACATCTATCCCAGTCCAGGAATCTAACTGCAGTTATTTGTCCTATTTCAAAATTATACAAATACAGTACTGTGCGAAAGTCTTAGGCAGTCAAAGAAAATGATCTTTAAAAGTTTTTCATGTTCATGTAAACTGTGATTTTATGTCTATCAAAGGATCAAAATTGTCCTCAAATCATTGCAGTATTTGCAGCAGCCATTCGGTTGTTGCATGTGCCCTTACTGTGGTGCTACTCAGTCCTTGCCTGATCCTGACATGTCGTAGCCATTGTGTAATTACCCGCCGCTGATGTGCCTTTGCTGTGCTTAGTGTAACTTCCCATGTTTCCCTGCCATTCTTTTTCTCTGTGTCATTGATGCTTGAGTGCAGTCCTTTAAAGGACTACATTAAAGAGTAACTTTGTGCGCCTCACCGCGATCCCTCGGTCCATCTGGCACTACATTACTTTGATTTTTGTACATCACACCTTCTCGGTATTTCTTGGTTGATTTATTACTCTTTATTTTCTTATCAAAAAATGTTAATTTAATTCAGAACATAACAATACTCATCATATGCTGTATGTGTTAAATTAATTATGTTCCTTTTATTTGAACAGAATGTAAATACTGTTTATCTTTTCACCATTGCAGTTATTCCTAGAAAATTTACAAATAGACATACAATGTGATTTTTCTATAATAATAATAATAATAATAATAATAATAACAATAAGTGCCAAACATTCCATACTTTTTCTTTGTTTGATAATGGGACTTATCAATAAAAGTATATCTGGCAAATAAAATCTTTTAATTCATTAAATGAGTTCTATAAATCTTCTTTTCTTGAACTGCAAATCACCTCCAAAGGGCTGTATATGAATCTCTCCAGCTGCGTTGCACTTCTTAGGTTCATCGTTACCCAGTGTAGCAGAAATAATTTTTCCTGTGGCGGTTTTTTTTGATAATAGAATGATGTGCAAGGTGATGCAACATGTTGCTAAGCCTGTTTGATTATCATCCTCTGTACTCACATATCCTCATGTTCTGTTCCATTTGGGGCCTTGTTAGGAAAACATCTATAAATATTTAAAACAGCTCTTTGCGAATGCTAATGTATACAAAACATCCCCATATCAATGAAGATCAGGTTCTCAGTATTAGCTTAGCAATTGTCCTTTTCCTCAACATCCATCTTCCCTAATCACTTATCCAATACACAGTCACAATGAACCTGGAGCCTCAGCCTGGAAGATCAGCAACACCCTGCTTGGGCTCCTGGGAAACCTACATCGGAGAACATGCGAGGTCCACACACGGGATGTCGTTAACGATAATCTTTATGCTACCACATCATCCACAACTGCCTAAACAGTGGACAATAATTAGGAAGATGATAATATACACATCGGTGAGCTAAAACAATATGATCACTATCATAGAAATGGTCAAGGTCTTGGACATATTAGATGTTAAGGTAACATTCGATACTCGTAACTGGCATGTTGAATGTGGAAGAAATGGACAGGGAGAAAGATCCAAGTGATTTTGAGAAAGGTTAGATCATCATGGCCAAACAACTGGGTCAGAACATCTCCTAAATGGCAAGGTTTGTCGGGTGGCCATGGTCAGCCATGGAGAGACTTCTGAGTAGGGAAAAACCATAAAGCACCGAGAGGAGGTTTTGGGTGGTCAGGAGTCGCAGTGCTTGATGGGAACAAAGGCTGTCACATCTGGTACAAACCAAAAAATGGCAAATAATTTTGATGATGATCACAGGAGTGATGCAGCATCGAGTCCTGTTGTGTACATGACCATAATGATTTGGCCCTTGTGAAAATCACTCAGATGCAGTGCTGAGAAGATCAAATGGAAATGTCTGTTTTTGGAATAATGCTTTATGAGTGTCAGTAGATGCTGTAATACTTTATTAATTCTTACACCGACCATTATAATGCATTATGAAGGTATCTATAGTGCATAATAGATGATAGCTTCACTGGAGCTTATGAAATATTATAATCAATGCTATAGTAGCTTATGCAGAGTTTGGTAATTCAGGTCCAGAGAGTTAAAGTCCAGACCAACCAGTTGAGTACTCTATGACTATCACTATGTATCCTAATGCTCAACTGGTTGCGTGAAACAAAATCTTGGACTGGACTTTTACTCTCTGGGCCTGAATTACCCAGCTCTGGCCTTATGACTGTCAATAGAAGATGCTGCAATGCTTTATTAACTCTAATACCGACCATTATAATGCATTTTTAAGGTATCTATAATGCGATAAAGAGTTGAGAGCTTCAAGTAAAGTATTACCAAATTTTCAAGCTAACTTCCAGCTTAGCTATATATGCAAATGCAATAGAGGGCATTTAATGATATCAGATGCTGCAGGCAAACCCCACAACTGCAATAAGTGAACTATAGATAGGTTGTGACCATCAAGCCTGGCATTTGCCTGGAGCCTATCCCAGAATGCACAGGGACACCCTGGACACAGTGGCAGGGCACATATAGTCACACACCGCGGGCAGTTTTACTGTTGCCAAATCACTTAACAGCATGTCTTTGAACTGCACCGCCATGCCACCCCGAACCAGAATATATCCCCATAAATCTCTACTGCTGTACTGTACTTTCACAAGCAAGGCTAAATGTCACAAAAGCTATGAGGTTGCAAGCTTCAATATCAAACTTGTTTTTCCAGAAAGCTGCCTTTATTTGGGAAGCAGAGGTCAGAGGAACCAGACCATTTTTGTACTGAATGTCATGCAGAGTCAATGTAATGTAAGTATGCAGTTATGGTGTTGATATTAATGATGTTACTGAGTGATGGTGTTACCAGGTCAGCCTCAGCATCCTCTGACCCAGTCTTGGTCCTGGATTCTGTTCAATCAGTATCTGAGATGCCCTGCAAAATATCGATCAG
This sequence comes from Gnathonemus echidnorhynchus, assembly GCA_026776725.1. NCBI lineage: Eukaryota > Metazoa > Chordata > Actinopteri > Osteoglossiformes > Mormyridae > Gnathonemus > Gnathonemus echidnorhynchus. Next base: position 18,958,913 of record JAODJU010000014.1, on the reverse strand, counting down.
AAACAGCACTGAAGTTTAGCCGAAGCTCATAAACAATTGTAATTGACTCTGGCACAACTGATGACATTAAATAACATGAATTAAGAACTTCAAGCAACTGCTTTATAAAATGAGCCTATATATTGTTATATATGACCACCTGAAAATTTATGCAATTTACATTGTCAGCATCATCTTAATTAATTTAAATTTAGAATCATGGATAAGGAGAGCTTAATTTAAAGGGCTTAATTGTGCAATAACTGGATATGTTATGTATTTATCTCAAACTGGGTGTAACTACTGTTCCGAAACAGGTAATCTTCACAGAATGGCAGTGTCCTCGGCCTCACAGTCTATGATTAAATTGACTCCTGCTGTAATAATTAAACGTCAGCATCCATTCAAATGGCAGGAGAGATAATGGCTGAATGAATGAAACGACTGACCTCCTACAAAGACACATTTTTTGTCTCAGTACTGTGTTGAGTCTCTTGTTCCTCTATATCCTAGAGCCGGGCTGCTCATGCCTGCTTCTGGAGATCTACCTGCCTGCAGAGCTTCGCTTCAGCATAGCTGGTTCTAATCCTGAGAAGCTACTGAAGGCCTGATGATCTGTATCAGGAATGTTAAATTAGGGCTGTACCTAAGCTCTGCAGAGCAGTAGATCTCCAGCAGCAGGAATGAGCAGCTCTGTCCTGGTGCATGTTCCCAGCTGATCTGAGATCTGTGTCACTTCCCTTTCAACGGGGCTCATGTTGCTGGAGATGCCGCCCTTGTACAGGTTTCTCATTTCTGCTCCATACATCTCATGTAATTTACACGCATGAACATACTAGAGCAACCTGTCAGCCTGCAGCAACCGTCTGGGGAAATAAGGGGTGAGATTCACTAATTTCATGCAGTTTCCATCACACTCACAGCTGTAGGAACATCAACAAGCATGTCTTGCTATTGTAGATAGTAAAATGAGCATTTTTTGTTTTCTGTTTGCTGGTGAACAGAGCAATTTGCCCTAAAACGGCACCACATGTTTCAGCAGAATCTGTATCACACTCCTCATAGCCAAGAGAGAATGAGGAACGAGGCCTTCCAATTGTAATCGCCTACAACTGTTCCATTAAAAAGTAAAGAAACAGTAATTATAATCCAATAAATCAAATACATGTAGTAGGTATTGATGAGTGATACAAAATATACCTACAATTTGAAAATAAAATATATTTTTCAATATATGCATTTTTAGTGCAAATTTTAATTCGCCTCCTGATGAATTTTTCACGAGTTTAGGGGGTAGTCTATATGTGTCGGATAATTGTATCATTCCCGAGTGGGATTCTCCTTTAAATGTTGAAACATCAATGAGAGAGGATCTTATGAGAAGAGCATATGTAAATCTGTATCACACAGTGCTCCACACCTCCTATCTGTGTGGAATTCCAGTCGCTATGATGAATGCTTTGACAATGCAATTAAACATAAACATGTGTTTTCAGGACTCAGTGACCACTGCAGGTCAGTTGTGTTTTC